>JAJOZX010009689.1:22500-161076 GCA_023014485.1 Bathynomus jamesi | reverse complement strand
ACGTGAAGGCAGCGAGTCTTTTGCTTATATTGAGGTTCTAAATGTAGCAGCGCTAGGCTGCTTTAAACCCTAGATCCATGTCCCAAAGCTGGATCCTGTCTGCTTTGCAGATAGCTGGTGAAGGAAGCTATATTTATGGGACCTCTTTGCGAGTGACCCGTTGCCCACGTCTGGCTAGCATCATGAAAAGAAAAACTATGGTATTTGTCATTTACCATTACTTATTCGGACTATAGTGGATTTAATTATACCAGAAGAGTTCCTTGTTCCATGCACGGTCTGTGTGTATTATATATATATATATATATATATATATATATATATATATATATATATAATAAATAATTAAATAATAAATATACATCAAAATACTTTATCTTCTACGGCGCAAAACGCTAAACTCACACGTAATCGAGTCTACATTCACATCGTTATTACTTTGCACTACACGTAAACCGTCCAAGCATTACTTCACCGCTCAAGTTATACGGATGCCGATACTGACATAAATGGCTTTCATATCGTTCAATACTATTTTTGTGCCCACTTTACATTCATTCGTTGGTAAGTTATCTTTAAACACGGCTAGAATACAATCAAACGCACGCACAAAGAGGTCATCGATAACCACATCATTATTAAATACAAGTTTATAAACACTCCTTTCCAATTGAGTGTTTTTTCTTACCGTCCCGAGCTTTTCAATCGTGAACTCTTCTTCACTCTGCATAGCGGCAATTGAAATAATCTTCCAAGTCGTAACGACAGCTATTCATTATATAGAGGTACAATTTCTCAGCGTGAACAGTGTAGGCAAGCTCTGCCCTGTACCACTCAAGTCCTTTGTACCAAAGGTCGGGATATTTCGAAGAGTCTAAACCTTTTAAATATGCATCCAGCTCTAGACCATTCTCGCCTTGTTCGTTCCTACATTCGATAAATCCGTCGAGCAGAGCGGTGTATGCGTATTCAAGAACCGTGTCAAAATAAATCATATCCGTAACACGATCGTCCAATATAGGCTTCAGCTTGCGGAATCCAACGATTTCAAACATTCTCTCAAGGATGAAACGGTTTCGCGTAGGAACAAGAACGTTATTATCAGATGCATTCTTCCACATCAGTCGTATATCAATGCATGGCTGATCGTTATTTATACACAACGTGCAAACAACGGCATATGAGGGGCATCACTAATCTGCTCTCTTCTTGTACCTACGCCTGCAGGTATTTTATAACGGTCCTCTCCCCACTTCTCAACTATCACGAAGACTCTATTCATCTCCTCAACACTTAAATAAATAACATTACGTTTACCAGAGTTTGCTTGCCTACAAGCGGTTTCAAGTCCATAGTTAATGGTGCCGGTTTCACGCCAGAACACGCGCAATGACTTCGTCACCACGGGCGGAAGGAGTCACGCTGATGAAACGTGTACGGGTTTGTTCGAACTCGTGTGTTTCGGAGGGATGAGGTACACGGGTGGGCGGCTCGATGGGGGGTGCAAGTCACACCATAAACTGCTGAAGCGTGTACAGGCTTCTTCGAACAATTGTGCCCATTACACTGGGCAAACAGATTTTTCTGCTACATGAAGCAATACCGGCTTTAATGTTTTACCACTCACCAGACGTTCATTTCCACAAATTAAACATCATCACAATCCGGTGCACTATTTGAGAGAAACATATGCCCATATTTATCCTTTTTGTTTAACAAGCGATACTCGTCTCAAAATCTGTTAAAAACTCAGCGGCCATTAGCCACAACCTCACTACAAACCTCGTCATGATATATATTAATATAGTGGTAAAAATACTTAAGATTCTCCATGATGACAAGATATACATTCTCATCCGTAGGGTACGAGTAGTCGGTATGGTGTAACATGACATAATATCGCTTGTCATCCACTCATTAACAAGACTCACTATCCATAACTGTTGCTTATCTTCTGAACGTGTTGTTTCTTCTACTTCGCGGTATATGTGAGCTTTTATAAAGGTTAGATTTACATCATACTTCAATACATCGCTTGTACTACGAAATCCTACAATGCCATCGCCAGAATACCCGTAGAGTATTTGAACATCTTGGTTCTTCGCACGGCTCAAAGTAGCCTTAAAAGCATTAAAGGAGAGGGGAATGGGGAGTTTTTCAGTATCCACCACATCTTGGCACTTTGCCGAATACTACGTCATAAACGTTGAACACGCAATATCAAAGGTAGCCATTACTATTTTTCGTTTACGCGGGAGAATACACCTCTGAGCTCAAGGGTATGCAGAAGTCAACTGAGCACGCAGGGATAGAGATATGCTCGAGTAGTGGCAGGAGTTACGTGACCGATCTTACATGGGCGGAGCTTAGCTTTTTACTGTACACATACACACACGCACGCACGCAAAGGAGAAAATGAAATCTTAATTGATGCAAATATACGTGATAAATAAACATATCATTATCAATACACACATATATAAATACAATCAACGATTAAGGTGGCCAAAGGGTACGGTATCATAGGTACCAGGCACCTGGTAACGCTTCCTATAGGTGTTACGGCATACCTCCGTGCCCCTAAATTCCTTCACACACCCCAGTTTCTGCGCCCGAAAATTGTGCGTCCCCACAGTTAGTTGGGGTGGCTGGTCACCCTCATCTTCCAAGAACACTAGATCCTTCAACGAGTCAAAGTTAACGATTCGACGGTTCGCATGGTTAAGCGTGATACTCTTAGCCTTCACGATATACTTTATATCATCCCCGACCCTCACCGGTACCCCATAGGTTTTTCGCCCTGTTGACACAAATGAGTCTGCTGCGTATGCACCATCACCATACTCGTCCTTGATCTCATCAGTTAGCTCTCCGAGGAATTCCGAAATAGCAGGCATGCATTCACCCTCCCTCGCTGTGAATATCACGCCATCTGTGTCAGCGTACAGCACCCTCCGTCCAAGAGAGTGCAGTAGACACCAAAGTTTGATGTGGGCGTAGGCCGTTGTGAAGCTGGTTACAGGTATGTTTGTAACCCGTGAGTTATCTGTGGCCAGTTCGGTGATGGACTTTATTATGTAAGTATTACCTACATTCACGATCTCCATAACCTCTTTATCGGGAGCGTTGGCATAATCCCAGACTTCACTATAACTTTGTGTCAGTGTTCTGTGCAAATTTTCCCCAAAGACTGTTTAGACACAACTTTGCACTAAAGCGCTTGCCAGGATTCTTAACAATTTGTGAACGGTCAAGCTGTATACCTTCATGTAACGCTGAATATAAGCCGATTTTTCATCTTCGGTATCAACCCCTCGCGGATATCGTGATGCTTCTACCTTATCCTTCAAAAAGGCGTTTATATATGGTGTGAAAAGGTTGGGTAGCTTCTGAAACCTCTACACCTCATGTATCTTCAATATTCTATACCCATGGCGAACGGCTAGCTAGGGCCAGCTCAGGGATTGCAAATATACCTCTGATATTACGCTGGTTGGTTGTATGGTTACAATCGCCGTTGTTCTTCTCTGCACACTTCACACAGGGGAAACATGAGCTTGTGATCTATAACGACGGGTAAGATCGGCATCCATCAATCGCGAGGGGGGAGCACGTCTACAAAAGAGAGTCCAAAGTAGCGCTCATTCAAGTTTGCTGAAAATTCCTCGATGGTTGGTATGGTGGGACCCACCATTTTTTCAGGCACACCTACGGGGTACGGATTGTTCTTCATCACGTAGAGTATAAAGAGCAGAAGTCGTAATAGTGGAGTTTCACGCCCTCCGTAGGTGGAAAGTATAGCTTGAATGGGTTTGAGCGCCCTCCAAACAAACTGTCATCGCATTTCAGGGGGTCCAACACCACTGAACGTTTGATGGCCCTTATTTCTTCACGGTACTGGTCATCTGTTTCCATCCGTGCATCATACTCATCCTCCCACACGATTTTGTGAGTGAACTGGGAGCCTGTAAGTTGATCACGGTTACGGGTCCATGCGAGGCTGTCGGCGGGGGATCTTCCATAGAGGTCGCCTGTGACGGCACATTCAGCGCGCGGGCATCCATGCCACCAGCAGCCGTTAAAGAAATACAGTCTTCTCACCAGTGGTTGGATCTTCACTTAGGCCGTCAACCCAATAAACACGACTATTGACCTTAACGGGTACTTCACCCTTGTTGCGGGCATGTTTTATGTATATCCCGGTCTGTTGCTGTAGGTGTATGAACCAGTAAATAGCCTTGAGCCCATATTGTTTCTGTGAATGACTGCTAAGGTGTCTTTAGGCATCAAGTTATTCTTGAACACTGTAATACATAATGAGGCGATCGTCGTCGCGACTTGCAGCGGATCGCATTTGAAACGGGCTATGTACATCCTTCTAAAGGCTTGACAGCATATTCTAAATACACGTACGTCATTCACGCAATAACGTTCACATTCATCGGCTTTAAATATTGTAAGGACTAGCTTTATTAAAACTGTTATAGTAGCGGTCAAAATCTTCAAGCTCACTATCACTCATGTTGGTGTAGTTAAAGTAATGTTTGGGTGGAGGTACTCCTACGTAATTCAAATTTTCGTTAGTGAGGAATGTGTAAGGGAAATACCCTTTTGAAACTTCAGCGGCTACGCCCATGACCTTGGGCAGCTTTGCTAATTTAGAAGGTGTGAACAGCAGGGTGTCTTTCAACTGTACATTACCTCTTATCTGCATCTGTATTAGTTTGTTACCTCTTTTCAAGAGATCACCTGTAAATATCGCAGACGACTCGTGTTCAAGCAGCTCCTTATAAAGGAACTGTGTCAAATTTCGCACCGTTTTGGGCAAGAATATAGAGTCATTTTTTTTAACCTGTCCGCTAATTTGACAATATAAGATACAAAGAGTTTCACAGGGCTGCCATGTGCAGTCGTTTTTAAAACGTTTGTACGTTTTCCACATTTGTGGCACTCATCACATTCTATCTCCATGCACTCATCACAGATAGTCTGACTTACGAGTAAATGTGGAATAACCTCTTTGGTTTCAGCGTTCGTGTAAGTTTCTATATCGTAGTACACGGTTATACAAGGCTATTTTTAGGCTTAGCATCTTTCATATAACATACTTCCATCCGCCTTATATTTTTCATGACATGTAAAACAGTGAATTTCATCGCATTTATGTTTGAAATTCCCCCAATTATCCATCATTTGAAACACCGCACTTACAAATCCTCATTTTCCTGCAAGTGCCATTTAACTTATGGAGTTCAAAGCAATTATCATTGAAAAATGTACGTCTACACACGTTACATTCCCTCTTCTCGGTTTCAACTACACGACTTTCACATTTGGGGCTTTTACACTGCTCACACACCATGTAGCAATCCTTACAATATTTCACCATATCATCAGAAAACTCGAGACATCCCTTACACAAATCATGATGCTTTCCATATTTTCGACTTTTATCATAACTGGCGTAGAGAGCCCTTATGTTACGGATGGAGAGATACGAGAGTCCTGACAATCCTAAAATAAGTAGAGGTTTTGTACGATCTCTCACGCTGCTTTTAAAAACATACACAGTCCTACGACGATCAGCCATTCCGAATACGACTACACGTGCAGTGCATTCATTTCCTGCTCGGCCATTCTCAGTTCTTCAGGACCCATATTACACTCAAACTCAAGCTTACAATCTGAAGCCAGTTTACGGGCACGCTACACAACCGTGGGCAGCCAAATTTTTTGCGTCCAAGTATTTAGCACAGTGAACATATGAGCTAAGATTATTGCTATAAAACCACAACCACGATCGACGTGTAAATGTTTTCTGTAAATAACCGAAGAATTGAAATAAAACGTATAAGGTGTGGCACTATGACCCGCAACACGGAATACTCGGTCAATATCTACCAGGAAGTTGTCCATATTGAAGGCTGTACTACTTTGAGAGGCTTGCATTATACGTCCCAAGATATATTCTATATCTACAGCCGCCAAACGTCAGAACGGTATTACTACCCAAAAATCGCCCCCCTCATCTGACCCGAACCTGAAGGACAACCTCGTCCGGACTTCACGTTCGTCGCGGTTCTGAAGGGCAAACTCCTCAATACGTTCAACTACGCGTCACAGTCCGTTAGTATACAGGGATCCAGGGTCAACCCTGACCACATACAAATTTCTAGTCAGGGCAGGGGTGGGGGTAGCGGCGCGCACCAACTCGAATGTTATACCATCCTCCACAGTATGAGAAGCTGTTGTGGAGGAAGTACCCGGAACTGAATAATGGGGCATATTTGAGGAAGGTACTATTGCAGGGGTTGTGTCCTAAGGTGTAGATGGTTGGGGCTCTATTACTGGTGGTCTAACAACCGGCACAATCCTGGCACGCTTTATACCTGACGTGGAGGGCTCTTAATCATGCTTCCGCTTTAAACTGTCGCAAGCTACAGGTGTCGATGGTGAGGTTTCGTCAGCGGGGAAGGGTTCTGTAGCTGCACGGTCATCAGGTTTGTCTTTGATATCAATGATGGGGGGGCTGTACATCGTCGTCATTCACGGTTCTGTGGAAGATGAAAAACAAAAGATAAGGAACAGCACTCAAAATTTGTAATATTTTGTAAATGACCCACTTAGGGTGTGACGGGTTAGAGATGGAATCTGTAGAAAAATTCAGGTTCACAAGCGCCTCCACATGTATTATATCTAGTAGGGTGGAGCGAAAAATACTTTTTTTCTAGTATGAAGTTCTAATAGTGATTAAAAGTTGCATTTAGTGGACGAAATATGCCTGCCAAAATATGAGTTCATTTGTTTAAAATTTTCAGCTGCCACCAGGGGGCTAAAGTTAACACAATTTTGTGTAAAAAGGAAAAAAATGCTTCTAATTTAGGTTTGTCAAACTATTATAAAATTTTATCTTAGAATTATCTAATAGTTTGATTAAGATTCTTAAATAATAGGAATTCGTTTTGTAAAAATGCCTTTTCATATGTTTAATATCTTCAGCTGCCACAAGAGAGCTGAATTTAACACAATTTAGAGTAACTGAGTCATGTTGAGACTACACTGAATGTTGTGGGGGAGGGTTTTGGTGTGAAGGAATTTCTTTCTGTGAGTCATTAGAACGTGTTGTTAACACTTGTCTTCTTAGGTAGTAGGCCTAGTCGCTCAGTTGATCGGAGAGTTTTTTAATATGATCGGAATATTATAAAACTTTATTTTAAAATGATTTATATAGAGATAATATTGATTTTATTATAAAATGCTTGTTATAATTTTTATATAATTTTAGTTTATTTATATAATATATTATATATACTTATAAAATATATTATATATATTAATTATATAATGTTTTGATGTTACAGGATATTTTGTGATTGTGAATTTTTCTTAAAAATATTATGGCATCAAATACTAAATATAAACATTTCACTAGAGAACATATGAAGTGTGCCATATTTGAAGTACCTTGTGAGATGAGTGATATGCAACTACCAACTTATAACTGCATTATGAAAGATTACCTGTTCACAAAACATTTAGTGAAGGAGCAGATGAATAACAAGGAGCCTTCATTTTCTGAAATAGCAGAGGCAGTTTCCAAAAGGTAGAAAATATTTGGAAGAAGGCCTCTTTGCCAATAGTTTCACATACACGCGTTTTACAGATGATGCGAGTGTACCATGATAAATACAGGTCCTTATTAAGCCATACAAGTCACGCAAGGATCAGCCTAAGTACAAAAATCAGCTTGAAGAATTTGAAAACTCTTCAAAATGCACTTTGTTTGACATCTGCACCTGCAAATGTAAGGAGTTTAGGAGATGCTCATGTGAAAAGAGTAAGAAAGTCCCTCCAAAAGAGCAGGATTTTTTAAATGACCAACGAACACGCAGAATAATGGTGATAGGAAGCATTGACATAGCACACACAAGACGATTACAAGCAAGAGAACATCGAAAGGAAATGGAAAAAGCACGTCTGGAATCCTCACAAACAACTAGTGCTGCTATAACCAATACGTCCAACTTACAAATCGAAACAGAGACAAGTGAACTTCAACAACTAGAAGAGATATCTGAAGATAATGAGGAAGATACAACCTCGACTCAATATGTAATATCAGAACAACAGATGCGTGAGCCACTGCCTTCATTAGCAATTACTTGTGATAGATTTAAAATGTCGGACAGAGCTGGGGCTGCTATTGCTTCTGCAGTATTGGCAGATCTTAAAATTGTTACTCCCGAAGACAAAGGGAATATTATAGACAGAAGTAAGCTAAGACGTGAAAGACAAAACAGAGAAAGGAACTACAACAGATAGGAAGCCAAAAACCATGCGGGGATTATACTTTGATGGCAGAAAGGATAAAACAATGATTCAAGTCCAGGAGAGTGATGGCTCTAACCACCAAAGAACCAAACGCGAAGAGCATATCAGCATAATATCTGAACCACACTCTCTGTACTTTGCACATGTGACACCTTCCAGTGGCAAAGCTAAATACATTTGCACAGCGCTAGTGAATTGCTTGAAATAAAGGAATGTTGATATAGGGAACATCGTTGCAGTTGGCTGTGATTCGACAGTGGTTAACACTGGTAGTATTGGAAGCACAATAAGGTTACTGGAAGAAGCCTTTAATAAGCCATTGCAGTGGCTGATATGCCTTTTACACCTTAATGAACTTCCATTGCGCCATCTGTTTCATCACTTGGATGGTACCACTACTGGACCAAGAGCATTTTCAGGAGAAATTGGCCGAGCACTTTCAGACTGTGAAAAGCTTCCCATAGTTAACTTCAAACCCATTGAAATTCAAGAGGACATGTGTGAAGTTGATGTAGATGACATAAGTACTGACCAGAAATACCTTCTTGAAATTCACAAGGCTATATCAAGTGGAACATTCTCAAAGAGTCTTAGTCATAAGAGTCCAGGCAATATATCACATTCAAGGTGGCTCACCACAGCAAACAGGACTCTGCGGTTATATGCAAGCACAGAGAATCCTTCAGGCAATTTACAAGAATTAGCTACTTTCATTGTTAGGGTATACGCACCAATGTGGTTTCAGATAAAGCGTAAACCATTATGCCAATATGGTGCTAAACATATGTGGCATATGATTGCAAGAAGCCGGTATCTCCGTGAAGAGCTTAGGAGAGTACATGACTCAGTCATTCAGCGAAATGCATATTACGCAAATCAAGAAAACATTCTCATTGCAATGAATAGCTGATGAAAGGGAGCATATGCGTCAGTTTGGGATTTAGGCGTATCATAAAAGCAGGGCATGCATTCAAGAAGCAGATGTTTATCAGGTATTTTAAGGTGCCAGAAATAAATTTTTATGCCAAAGACTATACAGATCTCATTATGTGGCAAGATTTTCAGATAGCAGAACCACCGATACCAAAGGAGTTTCTCTTGATGATATTGAATCATGCATCAAACATGGTACTACTCTTCATTCAGAATTATTTTAGTTTCCATGTCATACACAAGCCGTAGAGAGATGCGTCAAGCACGTTACAGACGCTGCTGGATCAGTCTGCGGACCTACAAACAGAGACGGTTGGATTCGTTCTACATTAGAATCAATGAAAAAACAGCCAAAATTTGACACAAAAGCAAATTACTAAATATTCTTCAGCAAGAACCCTTTCTAGAGGGAGGTTGGTTGGGGAAAGGGTGGTAACTCCGCTAAGGCACGAAATAACGTTTCTTAACTGTCTCAAGCCAGTATAAAGGAGGAGAGACATCCTAATTTATTACTGTTCCCTTTTTCAAGTAAATACAGAATCATACTTAATTGTCATTTTTAAGTTAACTTCAGCCCTCTTGTGGCAGCTGAAGATATTAAGCATATGAAAAGGCATTTTTACAAAACGAATTCTTATCATTTAAGAATCTTAATCAAACTATTAGATAATTCTAAGATAAAGTTTTTATAATAGTTTGATAAACCTAAAATAGAAGCATTTTTTTTCCTTTTACCCAAAATTGTGTTAAATTTAGCCCCCTGGTGGCAGCTGAAAATATAAACAAATGAACTCATATTTTGGCAGGTATATATCGTCCACTAATTGCACTTTTAATCACTATTAGAACTTCATACTAGAAAAAAAGTATTTTTCGCTCCACCCTAAATCTAGCCCTACAGGATGTGGAAAAACTATTTTATGCTTAAAATCATTAAAGATAAGGGGGAGATGTTCTCAAAATTTGTGCATAAAGTAATATGGTATTCGACGTATCAGTCAGTGTTCAACGAGTACCAAGATGATATTTTGTTCCACAAAGGTGTATATGACCGTTAATTCGTTAAAGGTAATGACCATACAGTCATTGTAATTGACGATCTCATGTTGGAAATGGATAAAACGTTTGCCGAGACATTTACAGTGTTCTCCCACCATCTTAACATAAGCGTATTCTTCATCAACCAGAATCTATTTTTCAAAAATAGGTACATGCGTAATGTGTCGCTAAATACACAATATATATTCTTATTCGCACAAAGTAGAGATGTCACAAATTGGTGTATTAGCCAATCAAATGTTCCCGAATCAGCGTAAGGAGTTTTTGGAGGTTTATAAAGAAGCCACAAGACAGCGTTATGGATATTTGCTTTGTGACCTTCACAGGCGAAACACGTTTAGGGTGCTTCTAAGAACGAATATATTCCCAAGCGAAACTGAAACGGTGTATATTCCAGAATGACAAATAGGCTGAAGAAATATCGTGAGTTAATAAAAATCTATCAACGATTGCCCCGGGCAATGCAGCAGATGTTTGCTAAAAATATCGACTCCGACTTTTTAAAATGCATCTGTGAAATCTGTCTTAACGTTATAAATTGCAATGTATCAATGAAACCCCCTCAGAAGGCTCGCTTACGTCGTTACAAGAACATAATACGTACGTTTGCTCATAAAAGTCAAACTGTGGGTAAGTAAAAGCGAATTATTGTACAAAGAGGAGGATCATTCCTCCCCAACTTATTTTCAGTTTTGGGTCCTTTACTGACTAGATTAATATAATGAAGAAGGTGGTGATTCCGCACGAGGTGTATGCTTCATTGCAAAGTTCAAAGATTCCAGACACGGCTCTAGAACCCCGTAAAAGTAGGCTTAAAAGAATGGAAAGCGAGTTGCTAGCCCTATTAAACAGTGAAAAGTCACCTGATGAGAAAAGGCTCTTGTACCAAGAGGCTTTGCAGAAATTTATTCACGAGTACGAAGATTATAAGAATCCTAGAGAGCTCCCCGTGGTCATTAGGCACAGCGCGAGCACTGAGCATGGCGACACAGGACCTGGCCCCGACGTCAGAGATGACCAACCACATAATAACGGAACACAACACATCGAACATGTGCTAAAAAACAGTTTCCCACATACATTGAGGAATAAAGGCTTAAGTCTTTATAATCTATTGAGTGAGGACCCCATCATACAGTGGGCAGATACAGGCGAGATCATTGTTGAAGGAACAAGGGTACAAGGATCCAATATCGTTGATATTGTTCATGATCTGGTGAGAAAGTGGGACAGGCCATCACCAACAGGATGGAAGCATATTAAAGCAAGACTACAACAAATAAATGTCCCCAAAAACATTGATAGGTAATCTGAATAGGTTAAAAGACTGGATCAAGTCTCGCATGTGTCACAACTGAGTACGCCATCGCCCCAGCAGCAGCGTCTCTGAAGAGGAAAGAAGAGAACAAACGGCCAACCTTATCCACGTGTCTCTAAAATACGCAAATGGCTAACATATTAAGTAAACGCTATTATGACATTTCTAACCCCGCCTCCTATGGTGGCGTTAATAGACTGTACAGAGGTGTTTACGGAGTAGGAAAAAAGATGTTGAGCGGTTTTTGCGGGAACAGGATGCTTATACACTTCATAAACCGGTGAGAAAAAGGTTTAAAACGGCCAAGACAACAGCGGATTCGATTGACTCTATTTGGCAAGCGGATTTAACAGACATGCAAAGATATTCAGTGTATAATGACGGATACCGCTACATCCTATTCATAATAGATGTATTCTCTAGATATCTGTGGCTAATTCCTGAAAAATAAATCGCCTGAAACAGTTGCTAAAGCGACCAAAACGTTGATGTTAAAAGAAGAAAGGGTTCCTGGCTATTTTTGTACGGATATGGGGAAAGAATTTATAGGTCGCGCTTTTCAGAACATGCTGACAGAGTTTAATATCAGTTACTACACTAGCAGTTCTATACATAAGGCCTCTTTAGCTGAAAGAGTTCAACGTACCATAAAGGAACGCATGCATCGCTATTTTACACATAAAACACATACAGATATATAAACGTTCTCGGGTCATTGGCATCATCATACAACCGTTCACACCACCGTACGATTGGCACAACACGAAGTTTTAGAAAGAGGTACGCTGCCAGAGGTGAGAAGAGATGGAGCACCGCCACCACACTCTACACATTTCAAAATCAATGATTATGTAAGGCTATCACGTTCGGGAAATAAATTCGCGAAGGGATTTGAGCAAGGATGGACACGTGAGATTTTTAAAGTTCGTGCTATGAGACCTAAAGGTGAGATAATGATGTATTACGTTGAAGATTTGAATGGGGAAGAGATCGCTGGAGGCTTTTACCGCGAGGAGTTGCAGAAAGTGACATTTAATTTAGGAAAAATGTGTTTAAAATTGAAAAAATTTTAGGCAGCAAAGGTTCAGGAAAGAGAAAAATGTACCTGGTGAAATGGCTGGGTTACCCAGAAAGCTTCAACACCTATATAAAAGCTGCTGCAATAATGAAGCTTAAATAGTATGCAACATGGCGCCTAGCCACTTCTATGTCACACTCCCGTCCTCTTCTTCTCTGTCTGTACATCCTAACAACACCCTGCCAACTTTGTGACAGAACTCCACGGACCCATTGAATTGGAGCGTGATTCGTATGAGGTGGGTTTATGTGAACTCCAGTTAGTCTCCAAATTTTTAACTCTTGAAAATGAGCAAATCATATTTCTGATCCTTAGAAGAATCGATGAGTGCGAAAAATTAGATAACCTTAGACAATACTATGCGATCAGTCCTGTTCGGTGAGGAAGTACTATAGCACAAATGTATCGCTAGGAATCGGCATTATGACAGCCATGGACATTGTGACGGGGTTAAACAAGAGTCTTGAAAAGTCGTACCTGACAAACGATTTACTTTTTGAAGTCGTAAACATAGACACGCCTGCATGCACATTGAAGTTAAAATCAACGCTTAGTAGAAATATTAAAGATAAAGAGCTGTTCACAATTGTGGCTGAGGGCCGATATAGCGCAGCTCTCCAAAGAGATACCTTTCACGAGGCACAGCATGACTTGTCCAGCTTAATGTATCAATTGAAGATGGAGAAATTGGGTGAAAGCTCTCCACCCCAGACATGTGCTATATTTACAGCAATATCGTAGAGCACCAATTTGTTGGGGACACCCAGGCGCGCCTGCTGCGCATTGCACACATCCCCAACCATAGAGGGAAAAGTTTGAGCATTACATATGACAAGCCCCATTATGTGAATGTTGCGACTAATCTATTAACCAACATCTCGATATATATAAGAACGATTGAGGGAAAAAATTTCCCATTCGGTGATGGGAGCTTAACAGTGAAACTACACTTTCGTCGTTTATAATGACCGAAGGCCATTCACAGTCTATCGAGGAGTGAGATACCAGCGTGGGAGTGGGCTTGGATCCATTTTTTCATCCATACTACGCACCGCTGTCCCACTGTTGAAGAGGGGTGCTAGATACCTAGGGAGGAAGGCGTTACAAACAGGTTTTAACGCGGCAGAAGACATAATGGGTGGAACTAAGCCTAAAGAAGCTCTAAAAAACATTTAAAACGTACACGGGACGAAATCATCAAAGATGCAAAGAGAAAAATGCGTGGTGGCGGAAAGAAGAGATCTGCCAGGAAGAAGGGGTTACCATGGCGCTAAACGTAAAAGGAAATAAAAAAGAAGTGCTCTAAGCGTATGAAACCTATGGCTGATCATTTTTTTAACTGATATAAGCTGAGGACACTACTCTCACGAATCATAGGCTGATTACTAGTTGTCGAGAGATGGCACTATTTCTGACTCGTCATGGCGCGTTTCATCCATCCGTGTAGTTCACAATGCTGTAAATCGGAACTGTCCCTCTTTGATATGCCCCCACTCAGGTCTCTATTGAGCATAGCGACTTTATTACAATTAACCCATTAAACACAATTAGTTCGCCGAGTGCCCCTATAGAATTCGTGATACCCAGCTCAGGCCCTTACTTTTTTGACCCGAGCTGCATGCACATGTACGCTAAACTGCGTATAGCCCATTCTGATGGAACGGACTGCGATGATAGTTACTCTGCTACCCTGAAACCAACTTTTTACACTCCATATTCAGCCAGTGTGAGGTGTATTTAAATCAGGTTAACATCTCGGCAGGAACGGGGTATTACACCTACGAGCCTATCTGGAAAATGTCCTCAACTTTTCAAAAGAAGCGAAGGACACCTTTTTAACCGCCGAGGGATATTACCATACTAAAGATGAAAATGGTATAAAGGATAAATTTAAAAATTCTAAAAAAAAGATATACGAATGTTTTGGACGTCTTCATACAGATTTCACATTCCAGGAGAAACTGCTTATGAACGGGTGGATATGAAGTTGAAGCTTACCCGCACGATCCTGAGATCTGCATAAATCTGGGGTCTGATCAAGAAGAGGGCGCGAAACCCGTTGTGATTCACATCATGGAGGCGTATTTGCGTATACGCCGAGTGAAATTAAGTTCGCCAAAACAAATAGAAATTGAGAAAGACTTAATACACGCCACAGTAAAATACCCAATTAACAGGGTACAGATCAAACTATACACGGTGCCCGCCGGGTTGGCCTCGAAGCAACTAGAAAACGTGGCCCTTGGAGTTCTACCTAAAAGGATATTAATTGGAATGCAGGACCACGCCTCGACGAATGGAAAATATAAAAAGAGTGCCTTTAAATTCGAGAATTTCGGCCTTAAAAATATACTCTATACGTAAATGGCATCGCTTTGGGAGGGACTATGATTACTCATCAGACGCTGTGTTCCCGCTCTGCGCGAGAGCTTATAGTAGTCTGGCTCATAATACAGGTGCTGTGACGAGCTTGGGTTTGTGTAACGCAGAAAGAATTTGTCGAAGAATTTAACATTTATTCATTTGATATTACGCCTGACTTGTCTGCTGGCGTAAATACGCACTTAAGTCCACAACAGAGTGGGAATATCTCAGTCAGGTTGGAATTTGCCAAGCCTATAGACGCGCCTATAGTGTACTCGTGTACCTCGAATCACAGCACTAATAGAAGTTGATCGTTTCAGGAACGTGGTCACAGACTTTTAAAATGGACGCGAATACACTCCAGAGAGTAATGAAAAGTGACCGTCACACGCTCCAAATTTATCGGTGTGTTTGCGAAGAATGAAATATTGAAGTTGCCAACTACGAGAAACTGGTACGGGATTATCGTTAACACCGACATTGTGGTGAGGGATTCATTGGTTTGCAATCTATTTTAAAAATAGGGAAAGAATGTACTATTTTGACTCACTCGGCTCAGCCCTGGAATGATTCTGTGGTTGTGCAGTTTATCGAGCAGATACATGTACCTGAGATTGTATGGAACCCGTATCGCTTTCAAGGATATTATAGTAACACGTGCGGCATGTACGCCCTCTCATTTCTCATGCACATGTCACGTGGGAAGGGATTTATAAATTTTTTAAAATTATTCGATTTGTGCGACACTGAAATGAACGATAAAAGTGTATGCAGACAGATAAAAAAAAGGTTCCCATATGTTAGCACCCGCTGTATTGTGTAAAGGTGTATATCTATATTGTGTAAATACATTTGTAACGTAAGTACTTAAGACTTATTTAATGGACACTGGTTCCGCTTTGTACATGTTTTCTACCATTTAATAAATTAAATGAAAATACAATGTGTTTTTGTTCTTAACCCCCAAAAATACTTACATTAGTTCCTCGATGACCTGGCATTCGTTGGACCGGATGTGAGCCAATACCTCGACCTCTGTGTTCAGGTCTGGTTTGGCTGTGGGTAAAGCAGCCATATCATTTATTCCCCTTTCATCAAAACGAAAAGTAGCTATAACACGATCAAGTTCCGCATCGGTCCTATAAAGTTAAGTAAAATAAAGTTTAATTAAAGAGCTACAATAAGAGAAAATGCCACGAATTTTAAAAATTATAATAAAAAGCAGATATCCTGACAGTTTTCAAAAGTGTGAGTGCTAAGACAACATCTGCCGACACCGGGTCTCGATCCAGCCAGCAATTCTTAAAAGTTTTGATAATTTAAAACTCTATCTGTAGAACTTTCTATAAATTTTTTAATTATTGAGAAAAATATTATTAAAGCTCCACCATATATATACAGGGTGGTGCAAAAGTCTGGACCCATAGGCAATTTACTATATAAAAAATATCTTTCGATTTTTATAATAGTTTTTATAATTTAATTTTTGTTTATAATTTTACTAAATATTTTTCAGATTGTTACCCTATGGCAGAGAAGTTAACAATAGCAGAAAGAATAGAGCTTGTGCTTTTGTACGCAAAAGAAGGAGCCACCTCACGTTCAGTCGCAGATAGTTTTAATGCTAAGCACCCCGATAGGCGACCAATTCAACAAAGAACTGTCAGCAAGACTTTCGCTCGTTTCAAAGAAACGGGTTCGATCTGCGATCGAACACGTAGTGGACGAAGAAGAAGTTCAACTGATCCCGAAACATCTACAAGGGTATGCAGGCATGTGGAAGAGAGCCCACGTCAGTCATTAAGGAAAGTATCGCATGAAACAGGTGTATCAAGGCGTTCTATTGGTCGTATTCTCTCTACCAATCATTTTCATCCTTAAAAAAGTACGATTAGTCCAGGAACTACATGGGGATGACCGAGATCGTCGTATGGAGTACTGTCAGTGGTTTATGCAGCATAGACAGTTGGAAAAGCATATCATATTCAGTGACGAAGCAATTTTTTACTTAAACGGTTCGGTTAACAGACATAATGCACGCTTTTGGGCAACTGAAAGAAGATGGACATCAATTCGAACACTTATTGTAAATTCTGAACTAGAACGTTAAATTTAACATAATTTAGTCACTGGTGTATGGTTAATTAAATTTCATTTCATAATAAACTTCCTGCAGGCCACACTTTTTTTCCATATAAACCGCCTATTGGTCCAGACGTTTGCACCACCCTGTATATATATATATATACTATTAATATATATATACAGGGTGATCGAAAAGTCACTCCGCAACTATGACTCTATAAGACAAAATGCAATCATAAAAGAAGCTAGATATTTTAATGAAAATTGTACGATATCGTGAAATATTTAACAAAATATTGGCGAAGTCTAGCTAGTCTAAGCTAAGTCTTGCTACGGTAGGCTGTATGTGAGTATGCTTAGGCTAGGTGAATCAGATTATAAGGCTAGCCTTCAACGTCATGCTGTCGTTTGAGGAAAGAATATTTTTTAGTTGAGTTCTTGTTTAAAAATGGTAATAAATACACAGAATTTGTAAAGCGAGAATTCCAGAAACGATTTCCGGAGAGACCATTGCCTCATCGAGATACTGTCCGTGATTTAATTGCAAAATTTCGCAAGACCGGCTCTGTTCAAGATGCTCCGAGAAGTGGAAGACCTTCCGTTTTAACTGAGCAAAGTTGAGTGACATTTCTGATCGATTGCTACAAAGCCCAACACAATCACTCAGGAGACTGTCGCAACAATGTGGATTGAGCTATGGCTCCACCCAAAAAGCAGTTAAGAAAGAACTCAAATTATATCCTTACAAAGTGACAGCCGTGCAGGAACTGAAAATTGCAGATTTTCCAAACAGGTTCAATTATTGTGAGTGGTTTCATAATTTTATTGATCAAAATGGAGAAGACATTTTGGATGTGACGTTTTACACAGACGAAGCATGGTTTAGCCTTTTAGGGTACGTCAACTCACAAACACGCGTCTGTGATGCTCTGAAAACCCTAACAGTATTCACGAAGCTCCTCTACATCCTGAAAAAAATTGACGTCTGGGTTGCGATTTCAAGACAGCGTATCATCGGTCCAATATTTTTTTCTGAAACCATCATTCAGAGCGTTACTGTGGGCAAATTTTATACTCATTTATTGGCCAGTTGAACGAAAACGAACTCCAGAATGCATACTTTCAGCAAGACAGTGCTACAGCACACACAGCTCGTTATTCCATGCAATTATTGGAAGATATCTTCGGAGAACGCATAATTTCAAGAGGAATTTGGCCTCCCCGTTCACCTGACCTCACGCCTGTTGATTTTTACTTCTGGGGGGCTGCTAAGAGCAGTGTTTATAAAAATAATCCAAAAACTATGATGAATTGCAAACGGAGATCCGAACTTACGTGCAGTCTATTTCAGCTGAAACATTACACACAGTATTTGCTAATAAAGTAAGAAGGATCCGGCTATGTCGAGAAAACGGTGGAAAACACTTCCAGCACTTACTCTAAACAGGTAACAATGATATGTCATTACATTTATAGAATTCTTATATCTCCTTATGTAAAATTTCAATAAAGTAAATATCTTATTACTACTACAGAGAGACTTTTCGATCACCCTGTATATATATATATATATATATATATATATATATATATAGATATATATATATATATATGCCGAAATAACTACGAAGGAAACAGACAATAATTAAAAGCGAGTACGATAATTTACAACTCAAAAGTAAGATTAGCTGGGTGTACTATGCTCCGTCTGCATGCAATGGGTCTCGAACTCGCAGCCAATTATTAATAGTTTTTAATATTTCTATTGTATGTTTTTAATATTTCTAAAATCCTACCTGTACAAGAAATGTGCAAATAAAACACACACACACACATATATATATATATATATATGCCGAAATAACCACAAAGGAAACAGACAATAATTAAAAACATAATGGGATTAATTTTTTCGTTGTAGAAAAATTCAGAATAAAATGAAATTAGATTACTAATTATAAACGAAAAAGAATACACCATGGTTAGGTTAGGCTAGGTTAGGCTATATTATTATAAACGATAAAGAGTCCTGGGCCGATATATATATAGGCTAGGTTAGGTTAGGCTATATTATGTCCCGGTTAGGTTCAATTGTGTTAGGTTAGGTTAGGCTATATTATGTCCCGGCTAGGATATGAAGGGTTAGGTCATATTATGGCCGGTTAGGTTAAGTTGTGTTAGGCTAGGTTAGGTTATATTATAAACGAGAAAGTTAGGTTAGGTTATATTATTATAAACGAGAATTAGTCCTAGGATTAATTTTTTCGTTGTAGAAAAACTTGGAATAAAAGGAAATTAGATTACTAATTAAATTATAAACGAGGAAGAATACACCATGGTTAGGTTAGGCTAGGTTAGGCTATATTATTATAAACGATAAAGAGTCCTGGGTCGATATATATATATATATATACATAGGCTAGGTTAGGTTAGGCTATATTATGCCCGGTTAGGTTCAATTGTGTTAGGTTAAGTTAGGTTAGGCTATATTATGTCCCGGCTAGGATATGATAGGTTACTTTATATTATGGCCGGTTAGGTTCAGTTGTGCTAGGTTAGGTTAGGTTATATTATAAACAAGAAAGAATACACTATGGTTAGGTTAGGTTATATTATTATAAGGAGAATGAGTCCTGGGATTAGTTTTTCGTTGTTGAAAAACTCAGAATAAAGCTAGGTTAGGTTAAGCTATATTATGTACCGGTTAGGCTACGCTAGGTTAGGTTATATTACAACCGATATATATATATATATATATATATATATATATATATATATATATGTGGGAGAGTTACAATAAGAGAAAATGCCACGAATTTTAAAAATTATAATTCATGCAATGAATGAACCGGAGTACATAATCACTTACATTTTAATATCGTCTTCATTGAACGGGTCTTGCATTTCGTCACAATTTTCTGAAACAACTTGCGTAGATAGACGTTCATTCCGATCTGCAGCGTTGAAAAGGTGGAGGGCAGCTGATGGTAGAAATCTTGATCTTCAAACAAATCGGGAGAATTGTAGAGTGATAACTGACTCATAGAGTATATTTGAAAAGCACAAAGCGAAAAAGACATACGAACTGAGGCTCTGAGATGAACTGCCCCTTTTCATAAAGGGGGCTTGTGACCAACCCACAACACACGATTCGCGAGCTTCCTATTGGCTATCAGTGAATTTTGGGCGGAGCTTAACGCGTAGGCCTGCATAGCGGTCAAACAGAGGTCCTGGGCTCCGCCCACAGGGCTGTGATTGGTTGCCCCGTGAAATCTGGGGCGTGTCAGACATGCCCATTCGTGGAGAGACGAGAAACGCTTTGTTTTTTGATCTTGTATTCGACCGAGAGAGAGATAGAGAGAGAGAGTTACAAGGAGTTACAAGGACAAGAGGAAGCCTCAAAGACCTTCTGGTCCACTCTGGGAGGTTCCTGTTATTAAACAAGTTTATTTTTCTTTCACCTATCCTAGCAGTAGTAGAAAACTTGATAGAAAAGTAGAAGGCTCTCTCCCCACCCTCCGCTCCCTCCCTGCCAGAGGCAGGTACGGAAAAAGGTTGAAGAAAATACCTTGACCCTGGAAAAGTAGCCGCGGAAATTTTACAGGAAAGTGGAGAATATATAAAAGCTCTATATTTAGCACGCTCACAGAGACACCGTGCAAGCGAACTCTTGCAGAGTTATGTTATGTTTTAGTCTTAAACTGAGAGTATTCAGTACCTTGTCTAGCCTATTTTTAAACACACTTACACTTTCACTGGAAACATCCTCTGAGGGAAGTTGGTTCCAGATATTAACTATTTTATAGGAAAAGAAATTCCCGCAGACAGAGGTCCTAAATGTCTTTAGTTCCAGTTTAAACCCATTATTTCTTGTCGGATTGGCATTAAATGAGAATAAGTTTCTGTAATTACCCTGTCTTTTCAATTGAACATCTTGAAGACTTGAATAAGCTGACCCCGCAACCTCCTCGTCTCTAAGGTAAACAGATTTAGGCGCTCCAATCTCCGTTGGTAGCTTTGCATTCTCATTGAAGGGATCAATTTTGTAGCCCTTGCTTGTACTCTTTCTAACCTTTCTATGTCCTTCCTGAGGGATGGAGACCAAAACTACGCACAGTATTCCAGTTGAGGTCTGACTAGTGAATTATAAAGAGACATTACAGTCTCCTTGTTCCGAAACTGGAACTGTCTTTTAATATAACCTAATATTTTTAAGGCCCCTTTTCGACTTCTGCACAGTGCTTCGACGGTTTCAGATCGTTGCTGATATAGACTCCTAAGTCTTTCTCTAGCTCGGTCTCAGTCAAGTTCCTTCCCAAGAGAGAGTAATCGGTCTTCGGGTTTTTATAACCTATGTGCATTACCTTACATTTGTCCAAGTTGAATGGCATCTGCCAAGTAGCAGACCATTCGCCCAACCTGTCAAGATCGTTCTGAAACGTTCTTACGCCCTCCTCAGTACCTATACTACTTCCTAATTTCGTATCGTCTGCAAATTTGGAGATTGTACTTAGAAGCCCGACGTCTATATCGTTAATATAGATGATAAAAAGTAAAGGACCCAGAACGGAACACTGTGGGACACCACTGGTGACGGGCGCCCACTCCGAAGCCACTCCATTTATTACCACTCTCTGCTTTCTATCTTTTACCAATCCTCAATCCAGTTGGAAACGAGCCCGGTGATTCCTAGTCCTTTGACTTTAGCCATCAATCTCGCGTGAGGGACTTTGTCAAAGGCTTTTTGAAAGTCGAGATACACTATATCTATTGCCCTACTTGCATCGTACAATGTATGCATATTATGGAAAAACTCTAACAGGTTTGTGGGACAGGAGCTATGTCGCCTAAATCCATGTTGAGAATAAAAAATTAGATTGTTAGATTCAAGGTGATACACAATGCGTTTTGTAATGATGGATTCCAACAGTTTGCCGACAACTGATGTTAAACTGATCGTGCGATAATTACAAGGATTTTCCTATCACCCTTTTTAAAGATTGGTGTTACATTTGCTAACTTCCAGTCAGTTGGAACTTTCCCTAACTCGATTGATTGTTTGAATATGCTTACTAAGTCGTCAACAACATTGTGGCTAACCTCTTTTAATACCTTTGGAAGAAATAAGTCGGGCCAGGTGATTTGTATTTGTTCATCTTATCACTTAATTGCTGTACCTCATTTCTCGTAAAAATTATGGTCTCTACGGGATGGTCACCGTCATATGTAATCAAAGGACTTGGCACTTCTCTTGTGTCTTCCTCCGTGAAGACTGTAACGAAGAACTCGTTTAACATATTAGCTATATCTTTATCACCGAATTTCAGTACGCCATTTCTGTATTTTAGGAGGCCTACAGAATTTTTAATTGGCTTTCTGCTATTAACATGGGCAAAAAATTCTTTAGGGTTAACTTTACAGAGTGAGGCAACTCTAGCTTCTTCTTCACGTTTGGCTGATCTAATTAAGGACTTAACCCTCCTACGTAGGTTTATATAGTTTTCTGAATTAGTCTGGTTGAAATGCGACTTAAGTAGTTTGTAGGCTCTATTTCTTCCGGTAATAGCACTGCTAATTTCGTTGTTAAACCATTTCAGTGACTTTGTTGACAAGGAAACTATTTAATGGTATAAAAGTGTTCTGTAATATTCCAAATTGATCCCTGTATGAGCTCCAGGTGACATTGACATCCTCATTTATTAGAACTTTAAGTGTGTCTAAACTACTTCGGAAGCTTTCAAAATTTGCTCTCGAGAAATCTAGTCTTTCACGAGTCTTTTCGCGTGTATTAACTGGAACCCAGAGGTCAAACCTAATCAAATTATGATCGCTGTTACTCAATTTTTCACCATTAGTCAGGTTAGAGACTAGGTCATCTTCGTTCGTGAACATGAGGTCTAGTTTATTATTACCCCTTGTAGGACCGTGAACCCATTGACTTAATAAGTTATCATCTGCAAATTCCAACAGTCTTGAGCCCTCAGCATCAGCTGTTTTGTTTTCCCAATTTATATTACCACAATTAAAATCACCAAAAATGAAACTGATCTTATTATTCAATTATTAATTGGTTATACAAGTTTATATCCTTATCAACGGGATAGTGAGGTGGCCTATATACTAGAAGTAGATGCACTACTTTATTATTTAGGTTTAGATCAATTCCCAACATTTCATGAGCAGATACGCTATTACTGTTTACCGGGTGCAGGAAGTCCCGAGCATACAAAAGTACACCCGCCGCCTTCCCTTCCGTCCCTATCTTTGTGAAACATTTTGTAACCTAACATTTCAAATTCTCCTACAAAATCCCTTGTTTCAGAATAAATCCAGGATTCCGTTATTCCTATGATATCAAAGTTCTCAGTTTTGACTAGAGCTATAAATTCCATTAGTTTGTTTCTAATTAACCTAGCATTGAAGAGCACAGTTTTGAGAGATTTTAAATTGTGATTTTTCCTAACTGGCCTGAGTCGTTTCCCGACGCAGTTGAACCAACTGCTGTTGGAGGGGGACTAACTGCTGTTGGAGGGGACTAACTGCTGTTGGAGGGGGATTAACTGCTGTTGGAGGGGGACTAGCTGCTGTTGGAGGGGGACTAGCTGCTGCTGGAGTGGGACTAGCTGCTGCTGGAGGGGGACTAGCTGCTGCGGGAGTAGGACCGACTGATGGGGGAGTAGGTTTAACATTTGGGGGAGCAGGATCAATTGCTGGTTTGGGGGGTCCTAGTTTAAAAAGATTATACAAATTAATGTTCAGTAATCACCAAATTTCTTTTTCCCCTTCTGATTAAAATGTATCCCGTCCGAACCAAAGTATTCCCCATTTCCGTAGAATGTAGGCCAAAAATCAATAAACTTTAGGCCTTTTTCATCATACATTCGTTTAACTCTTTTATTTATGCTAATGGCTTTACTTAGAGTATAGTAACTAGCACGCATTCGAGGGAGAATCCCTACGACCATACCCATATCTGTCCTATCCCTAACCTTGTCGGTTAGGATCTTGAACTCTTTTACAATGGACTCTGTCTGCCCTCCTGTCCCTCCCAGAAAGACGTCATTGCCACCATGTACAATGTTTAACCTTACAGTTTAAGTCTGCTGATGTGTTTTCAGTCTGATCTTTTCCACTTGGTTGGATTTCCAGTGCTACGACCCTAGCTTCAAGCTTTTTTACTAATTCCTTTACCTCTAACTCCCCTTTCGTGGTTTTCTCTAAGTTTACAAAACAAACATATACTGAGGGATGTGATGTCGCTGATATTACCTTCTGGGAAGTCGACGCACCAATGATTAACTTTACATTTAAAGCATTCCGCTTTCAATTTAGCTGGCCCTGTCATATTTTCTCTTTTTTTTTACGATACGTTACTTTAAATAATACAATATGTTACTTTAAAAAATACAATGTTACTTTCAAATAATACGATACGTTACGATATGTTACTGTAAATAATACAATAAATATATTACTTTAAAAAATACGATACGTTCCTTTTAAATAATACGATACTTTACGATATGTTACTGTAAATAATACAATATATTACTTTAAAAAATACGATACGTTCCTTTTAAATAATACGATACGTTACTTTTAAATAATACAATATGTTACTTTAATGAATATAACGGATGGTGAGAGGAGTAATGGTGAACGCGGAAATAGACACGTGTTACAGACCGGAAACTGAGCTGAATACAGAACTGAATGGAACCTGTGGGCTGCCGTTAGTAACACTGCAGTCTGATATTAATTTAAATAATACAATGCTATTTTAATTAGTATATTGGTTAGTGAGGGAGGAATGGTGAATGCAGAAATACGGAAATAAATAAATACGTGCAAACGAGTTGCACGTGTTATAGACCGGAAATGGAATTGAATACGGAACTGAATGGGATCTGTAGGGAGCCGTTTATAACAATGCAGAATGCTGTTACTTTAAATAATATAGTGTTATTTTAATTTATACAACGGATCGTGGGGGCGAAGTAGTGAATGCGGGAAATGGACCTGCGAGAGCACGTGTTTCAGACCGGAAACGGAAATAGACTCGAATATACAAATCTTACTATGTAACTCGTCTAAAAATGCAATCTGTAACAACCGTCTAAAACAATGCAAAATTATTTCACGTTAACTTTACCAGAGAAACTCAGCCGAAAAAACAGAATTTAAACAATACGGAATTATGTTCGTTAAAACCGGAAAAGGAATAAATTAAGTCTAATTAATAAGCAATAGTGCTTGGCCTAATCTCAATAATAAAGTAAATAAATATAATTATACTTATCTAACAAATTTTTAAAATCAAACTTTGTCACTTAGTCACTATCTAAAAAAATACTGGAGAGAGAGAGAGGGTGTGTGTGTGAGAGAGAGCGAGAGAGAGAGCGAGAAGAGAGAGAGAGAGAGAGAGGAGAGAGAGAGAGAGAGAGAGAGAGAGAGAGGAGAGAGAGAGAGGAGTTGAGGATGGTATGTGAATCGGTTTATGGCTCTGAAATATAAGTGGAAGGTAATTTCAGAATCAATTATCCATGAAGAAAACCGCTGTAAAAATTTATTGGGGTCCCTGCGTTATCGTACTACAATAAATAAATTAAAAAAATAATCTACGCCTCATCATGTGACTTTTCAGAGGAAATTGAGACACGTGTGGGTGAAAATAGAGCGAATTATGGTACCCCTCTAAATTAGCTTCGTAAAATTTATTATGCCCTGTAAATTAAATCGTCTGGAACTGGAAATGGGTTTTAAAAGGATATCACCTCATCAGGCAACTTTTCACAAAGACTCGTTTAATTATCGCTATTTAAAACTCGACCTTTTCATGGCATGTATAATTAATAACTGATGCTGAGTCATAATTTATTGGTGCATGCATTATCTCAAACCTTGGAAACCAGAGAAACGGCAATAAAGAATTAGATAAACAACTGTGTATATATATATATATATATGTGTGTGTGTGTGTGTGTGTATATATATATATATATATGAGAGAAGTTCAGAATAAGTCCATACATTTCTCGTATTAAATATTCTTTTGTTGTAGAAAGACAAGAAAAACTTTGAATATCAGAGATATATTCGGTACAATTCGCGTATGTTTGAAAGAACGTTAAACTGCGAGTCAATTGCTCGTTAAGCTTAAGCTTTATGATGCCTCGAAACATAAAACAGCCAACCGTGGAAGGGTGTTTTACAACCAAACTTAGAGCGAGAGAGAGAGAGAGAGAGAGAGAGAGAGATTGAGAGCGAAAGGGAGGGAGGGAGAGAGGGCAGGAGAGAGCAAGAGGGAGAGAGGGGGAGAGAGAGAGAGCGAGAGGGAGACTGGTTACCCATTTATCTACCAATCGTGAAAGGATGTTTACACTCCACCTCAGACCTACAGTTTAACACGGGTCATTAGGTTACCCTGGCTACCAACCTTGGAAGGACGCGCCGCTACCGGGTCTCGAATCCGACGCATATATCGTGTGTGCGTAATATTTTATGGGAGTATAGACGGGTGTGTACGTGCCAAAACGAAGTATACACTGTGCCAACTGGCTGATTAGGGGCCTATAAGACAACGTCCGCTTGGCTGAAGTCTTAATATGCGCTTGGCTCCTGTCAAGCGAACACCTCTCTTCCTCTCTCTCCTTCCCTCTCTCTTTCTCTTGGGGGATAACTCTGCCCCCAATTTGCACAACCCTTGTTGCTCTTGCAACAACCCACCCTTGGGGATGGTTTGCAACAAGGGGGATTTGCACTGGTACTGGTGCCAAGGGGGGGCACTCTTGCAACATTTATCAACATTTGCAATTGCATTGCACCCTCTCCTTTTGCGCCCACACTACTACCGTAGCATATAAAGCCACACACGGTCCTTTTATTAAGTGTATTTGGAACGTTGATAGACGCATTATATCTTGCATATACATATTCTAAACGTTTAAAGAAAGTTGATAAACGTTATATAAGTACTTGTAGAACGTCTACAAAACGATAACAGACGCTTCCTAAATGTTTATAGAACACTGATATATACGTTTTAAAAACGTTTACAGAACGTCGATAAAGGTATCGTAAACGTCTATAAAACGTTGAGAGACGTTTCTAAACATTTATTGAATGCTAAAAGAGGCTTCATAAATGTTTATAGAACATTTTCCAAACATTTACAAGGCATTGATGGACGCTTTATAAGCTTTCATAAACGTTGGCATACGTTTAATAAACATTTATGGAACGTTGATAGACATTTTGCAAACATTTATAAAATGCTGAAAGAGGTTTCACATACGTTTAGAAAATATTAATAACTCTTTGTAAACATTTACAGGACAGTGGTAGACGTTTTATAACTTTAATAAATACTGTATTTATAGAATGTTCATCGATGCTTTATAAACATTTAAAGAACGTTGATGTAGGTTTCGTAAACTTTTATCGAACGTTAGTGAACATTTAATAAACGTTTATAGAGCGTTAACAAGTGCATTACAAACATTTATAGAAAGTTGATAGACATTTTGTAAACGTTTATGATATTTAGTAAATATACTTTACCTTTGTTTATTGGAACGGTAACACGACACACAGAATTCTTATAAAAAGATCTCACTTCGATCACCGTTTTGCAAACAATTTTAAATGTTCGAAAGAGCAAAAGTAAAAATTAAATTAAAGATTAAACTAAGAAAACGATGTAAAGTTGTGCTAAAAAAACAACAACACGCAACTGTGATTTGTATTAAATGCTGCATATGTTTTTCCCTCCTCATAATCAATGCAATGTGTTAGACTTTTCTCCTCTTTGAATTGCGAATAAAGCATTGTTTAATCTCCTTTGCATACATAAATATAGTTTTATTTTTATGTAACGATTTACCGAATTTCAATATTTATTGGAAACGCTTATTCACTTTTATAAATACGAGTATAAATGTATTTGGCGCGTTTAAGTTTCAATTTTATCTTAAATGTATGTAAAACTGATGCATACGTACGCGAGTAGATATGCAAATACATACAGTACATGTATCGAAGCATGGTAAAAGCTACAATGTTGAGGAAAATTTCATATGATCTTTATATACAATATATATATATATATATATATATATATATATATTATACAGTTCTGTAATCGGGATACGCTGCCATACGGTGTATCCCCACCTTAAAATATCAGGCATGTCGTATAGCTAAGAGTAGAACCCAGGCCATACGCAGGTATACGGCGTATGGGAAGGTGCCGTAACAAGGCGAGGCGAGTGAGGTACTTGCCTCGAGTGCGCAAAGCTGGGGGGGGCAGAAAAACTATATAAAATATGTATCTACTATCCCAAGCACCCCATGCCATTAGAGAAAGGGCGCATTTCTATAAATTTTCAGTGCTTTTCAGTACTTTATTTTTTGTTTTCCATGCATATTATTCGATCAGCGCTTTTCCAAACCGAATATTGCAAATCAGAAAACAGGATTTAATGACTGGAAAATTTAAACCGTATAATAGAACATGAAAATTCAACTAATCATCGTGAAAATTTCTGTAAATGGAAATCCCTACAAAAAAAGGCGATTGTGCGGACAATATATCGATAGTGCACTTCATAAATTTACCACTTAGAGGATCGTATAGTGTTATAGGAATACGGGGGCGCAATTTCATAGGGGGGCGCAATTTTATGATTTTGCCTCGAGCGCAAAATTAGCTAGTTGCGGGTCTGGTATGGGGCTCGTTTTTACTAAAATTAACAATAAAATATCTACTTAAATTCACTTTGCATCTATTTCCCAATGAAATTTCCAAGAATGGCTTCTTGATGGTTTGGAATAATATGTAAAAGTACTAGTCATATTAAACTCCTGCATTTCTGCCAATCTGGCAACTCTGCTCCCACCCCGCCCGAACACGTGCACTACTTGGCGATAGTGGACGCTGTACGTTGACTAATCTCCGGATATAAAAAGACACTGGTGAGAAACCACTGCAACGATTTTAAACCCACTTTCCATTATCGAATCGTCATAAAACATACACCATTCGATTCAGCGTAATCGTTTTAATAACGCAAACGACTTTCAGAAGTGTAAGATATGTTGACCTCAGGTCACGAAAAGGTGGTGGGAGCAGCGTATGGGCAAGAAAAAAGTTCCCCTATATATATATATATATATATATATTATATATATATATATAATATTTAGGAGAAATCCAATGACAAGGAGGAATGTAAATGCCATGAAAAGTCTTCTTTAATGCGCAACGTTTCGAGCAATACGCTCATCATCAGGCTAGATAATAACAATATGAAATTAGAATCAATAAATAAATGTGAACAAGACAAAATAATTTCCATAAACCTATTCAGTAAAAGCAAATTTTAAAATGACTAAAAGAAGAGGGTTAAATTCAAAGTTATAAAAATTTACATATAAAATTAACCAGAAATTTAAAAAGCTATTTTTAAATTACATATAGTAAATTTGAAATTAGTACACTGGAATAATTAACACTAATACATGGAATAATTAACACTACGAACCTTTCAATGCTGGTTCCGAGGCACGAGTAATTTAAAACAAAACAAAACAGGAAACAAGCTATGGGTTGGGCGGTTGGAGTTATAAGTTAGGGGAGGGGGATTATAAAAAATAGGGAGGGGGAGTGGAGTTGGGGAGGGGGGTTTATAAAAAATTTAGAGGGACAGCTGAGGAATCCACGTTTAGAGAAGGGGTCAATGTTTTAATATAAAGAGATTCCAAAATTCTAAGTGAGTTAGGACAAGAATTACAACCGAGAATTTTAAAATTATCTAAAGTGACATCAGTTTTACATTTTATACTGTGTTGCTCGAAACGTTGCGCATTAATGAAGACTTTTCATGGCATTTACATTCATCCTTGTCATTGGATTTCTCCTAAATATTAAATTGAAGCTTTGTAGAAGCAAACCGCATGACTATATATACTCAAGGTATGGACAAGATGGCCTTAGGGCTTATCGCCATGTTTGGAAGACTTCATGAAAGCTTCTCAAGTCAAAACTCGATTGTTATTTTCTTGAAATGTGTCGTACCTGCAGGGTTTTCCCGAAATTCGTTTACTTCAAACTTTATCGTGACAATCTATATGACTCTGAATTTTATCAATCTTCCCTGGAATATTTATTAAATAATGAAATTAATTATAAAATCAAAATTTCAGACTCGCATAATAAGTCGCTTGAGCATCATATAATTACCCTTAAAAATACCCTTTCGTTGTTGAATTATTTATTAATAATTTCTCTTGTACAACGTGAACTTGAAAAGTTTCATTCTACCATTTCTGAAACTCATGAACGTAAGTTAAAGGCCCTGGGCCTGAATTCACCTAATTTTTTCAATTCTGATAAAGTAATTTCGAATTTTTCTAGTTACACCCTATCCCCTCGGGAAGGTTTTTACTCTCACTTGGCTTGCAATTTAAGCTTCCGTTATTTCAAATATATAAGCCTTCGTTTTTTCTTTACTTTGAAAATTTTTTAATGGCTTGAAAAATGTTTCCCCATGTCGGTGATTTCAATAATTTTAAATGTCAGTTTGCTAATTTAACTCATGAATTTTTTCACAAACTTAGAAACCTTAAATTTAATCTTTCATATTTAAGAAGAGTGACTTGCAGGTTATTAAGAATTTGGCAAAGAACCAGGAGATTGTTGTGACTAGACCGGACAAGGGCAACGGAGTTGTTATTTTGAATAAATCTGATTACATAAATAAAACTAATGAAATCCTAAGTGATGTTAGCAAATTCAAACAAATTCTTGAACCCGTCAATAAAGTCATTTTAAGGTTGGAAGACCAAGTTATAGATTTTTGTCACGATTAAAGTCTTTAAAGATAATAAAAAATGATACTTACTCTCAGTTGTTCGTATCTGGTTCTGATCTTGCTCAATTATACTGTTTGCCTAAATCCATAAAGTTGGAACACCTCTCCGTCCTATTTTAGCTTCGTATAACTTACCTACCTTTCAATTGTCAAAATTTGTTGTTGGTCTCCTGTCACCTTTTGCGAAAAATGCTTATACTATAAATACTTATGAATTTCAAAAAGATCTTCTTAGTAAGAATTTCGATTCAAAAAGTTTTTTGTCAGTTTTGATGTAAAGTCGCTTTTCACGAATGTACCTGTATCAGAAACTATTGCCATTATTTTAGATAGGGTTTTAGCTCTGATGATAGTTTTCATGGTTTTTCATGGTCTTATTTTAAGGAACTTTTAGAATTGGTTTTTAAGCAATGTTATTTTACTTTCAATAATAAGGTTTACCAACAAATTGATGGTGTTGGGATGGGATCACCCGTCGGACCTCTATCAGCTGATTTTTTTATGACTCATTTAGAAAGTGTAATTTTTAGACAATCTCCCACCCTTGTAAACCAATTTTCTATCGACGCTTCGTTGATGACTCGATAGCTGTTTTTGATAATGCTGTACAAGCGCAACAATTTTTTAACTTCTTAAATTCTCTGCACCCCAATATAACTTATACAATGGAAACTGAGAAAAATGGCTCCCTTCCCTTTTTAGATCTTTTAATTTCGAAAAAAGGTGATTCTATTACTACATCAGTTTACAGGAACCCCTTTTTACTGGTTTGGGCATGAATTTCTTTAGTTTTACTGATTTTAACTATAAGATGTCGTGTATTAAAACTCTCTTGTTCAGAGGATATAATTTTACCAATAATAGTTTTCCTGTTCAATATGTAGATAAACTAATAAGATCTTTCTTAAATAATGTTTATAGCCCTCAACTTTCCTGTATTTCAGTGCCTAAAGATATAAAATATTTCCTGGTACCTGAAATGGGTCCCATGAATAAAGAATTTAAACTTAAATTTACAAAGTTGTTAAGAAATTTTTTTTATCATACTGATTTTCGCATTATATTTATTAACAAAATGTCTTTAGGTAGCTTTTTCTCAGCGAAGGATCGAACTCCTGATTCGTTGCGTAGCGGTGTTGTATATTTATTTACCTGCCCAAGGTGTCTCCTTGGTACTTACATTGGCAGCACCGTGCGCTCCCTCAGGACTAGATTTTATTCGCATATAGGAATAAGTTGCCGAACAGGTAAAATTTTAATAAAAAGAAGCCTCCAGTATTCGGGAACACAGTACAAAATGTAAAACTGATGTCACTTTAGATAATTTTAAAATTCTCGGTTGTAATTCTTGTCCTAACTCACTTAGAATTTTGGAATCTCTTTATATTAAAACATTGACCCCTTCTCTAAACGTGGATTCCTCAGCTGTCCCTCTAAATTTTTTATAAACCCCCCTCCCCAACTCCCCTCCCCCCTCCCCTATTTTTTTAATCCCCCCTCCCCTAACTTATAACTCCAACCGCCCAACCCATAGCTTGTTTCCTGTTTTTTGTTTTAAATTACTCGTGCCTCGTAACCAGCATTGAAAGGTTCGTAGTGTTAATTATTCCATTGTATTAGTGTTAATTATTCCAGTGTACTAATTTCAAATTTACTATATGTAATTTAAAATAGCTTTTTAAATTTCTGGTTAATTTATATGTAAATTTTTATAACTTTGAATTTAACCCTCATCTTTTAGTCTTTTTAAAATTTGCTTTTACTGAATAGGTTTTATGGAAATTATTTTGTCTTGTTCACATTTATTTATTGATTCTAATTTCATATTGTTATTATCTAGCCTGATGATGAGCGTATTGCTCGAAACGTTGCGCATTAAAGAAGACTTTTCATGGCATTTACATTCCTCCTTGTCATTGGATTTCTCCTAATATTAAATTGAAGCTTTGTAGAAGCAAACCACATGACTATATATATATATAATATAATAAAATATGTAGGTGGGGCAGGTGGTGCACTGAGACAGTGGTACGGGGCTGGTTCTGCCACGCAGCTCTGCAAAAATTAGTCTTATTTTTTATCCATTTGATCTATCATCAGCAAATTTTTCCTTGATTCATAATTTCAAAGCTGTAAGAACTTATTTCGTTGTTTTTTGTGTGTAGGTTACTTATGGATCAGTGTTTGATTTTCATGTATCGTCGTGTATGAAATTTCATCAGTGACTGCGTGGTGCTAAAATTTGTGAAAAGGGGGAAAAAGGAACCCCGGGTTCCGATTTGCCCCACGATTTTTTTAACCAAAAATTCGCAACGGCTTTCTCAAATTTCAGTTACACCTAATGCAAAGCTAGAACGCTATAAAAAGTGATACAGAATGGAAGACAGAAGGTGAAGATAAATGTTTTTGTATTTTATGGGTCCAAATACTCGTCCTCTATGCCTACAAAATTGTGATTTTCTTACGGGTCCTGAGTTGCTCCACCTTCCCCTACATATACAGTATATATATTATATATATATATATATATATATATATATATATATATATATATATAAAATTATTTATTTATATATATATATATATATATATATAAAATTATTATTTTATATATATATATATATATATATATATATATATATATATATATATATAGGGCGTCCCAAAAAAATGTATACACACTTTAACAGCTGATAGCTCAATTGATATTTCTTTCTTTCCAAGTTAAACCCATTAGAATTAATAATGGCAGTCAGACTAAGTTTTGAACAAAGGAAATTCATTCTAAAATGCTACTGGAAGTGTGAAAACGCAGTTGAAGTGCAAAGACAGTTTAGGAGGGAGTTTCAAACAGATCCACCAACGCGACTTACCATCACTCGAATTAGAGATAAGTTTGAAGCCGATGGAACTGTTCAGAATGTCCACAAGAAGCGTTCCGGAAGACCACGGACATCGACAAGCCCCACAAAGCAAGAAAGAGTACTGGAAACGTATCACCAAAGTCCAAGAAAATCTGTGCGGCAAGCGAGTCGTGAGGTAGGAATTTCAGAATCGTCTGTCCAACGCATTTTGAAGCGCTGTCAATGGAAAAGTTACATTCCAAGATTAGTCCATGCTATTAATGAAGATGATGATCCGGACCGAAGAGTGGAGTATTGCGAGTGGTACTTGGCACGATGTGGATGTGGATTGGACGAAGGGGTTTCGTAGAATACCCTCCGCGTTCACCAGACCTCACACCACTAGACTTTTTTTTATGGGGATACTTAAAAGACAAAGTCTACGCTATAAAACCTGCAACAGTCGCTGAATTGAGAGCAGCCATTGAACGAGAATGCACACAAATACCAAACGAAATGTTTCGTGATGTTTGCGATTACATTGCTTCGCGTTATCAGCAGTGCCTGGACCAGAACGGACGTCAGTTTGAAAACAGGCGTTGACAAAACAATTAAATAATGTCTGTAGATTCTATTACATTTTGAAAATGAAATGTATTTTAATAAACACTGCCTTTATAAGTATTTAAAGTGTGTATAATTTTTTTTGGGACGCCCTGTATATATATATATATATATATATATATATATAATATATATATATATATTACACTAGGCAACAAATTTCAACTTTTTTTTTGTTACAGACACGTGAACTACTGATTCCTACTAAAGCGCTGATGCTGATTTCAGATCTGATATCAAAATTTCTCTATCACGTCCAGATTTTGTGTAACCGAAAACCCCTATTTTTCATTTTTTTTCTCACCCGCTTCTATTACGAAAGCCGTCTAAGCTACTTTTCCGTGCCACGTTTTATGTTAAGCATACTTAAATAATTAGTGAACAGGGATGTCTTTCCTCCTTTATTCTGGCTTAAGACAGACAGCGGAATTCCGCTGGCGGAGTTACCACCCCTGCGCCCAACCATCCACCCAAAGCGCGTTAGTATTTTGTTGTTACTACTGAAAGGCAAATTCCTGTTCTTAAGTGAAACTTTGGTGCGTCCTCTTCCTTTGTCGCTTGTAGGATGACGAGCTCTCCTTCTGCAGGAACCAACAATAATCTCCCATCATATTTGGGTTGAAATTACCTTGGTATCTGTTTTCCATAACTGAGATCTGTTGGTGGAAGCGCTCACCATGCTCGTCACTTACAGCCCCAAGGTTGGCCGGGAAGAAGTCAAGATGAGAATGTAAAAAATGAATTTTCAAAGACATTCTGCATCCCATTATTTCATAAGATTTAAGCATGTTTTCTACGAGTTTACGGTGGTTTTCAGCTTTGTGGTTTCCAAGAAAATTTTTGACAACTTCAACGAAAGATGTCCATGCTCCTAGTTCATTTTCATTTAGGTTAGATGGAAACGATGAGTCGTGGATGACACTGCGGATCTGTGGTCCAGTGAAAACTCCAGCTTCTAGCTTAGCATCTGTCAATATTCCTTTGAATTTATCCTTTAAATATTGGAAACCACTACCTTGATGATCCATACCCTTCACGAAATTTTTCATAAGGCCAAGTTTAATGTGAAGTGGTGGAAGATGTACTTTCTGAGGGTCAATAAGTGCTGGGTGTTTCACATTGTATTACCAACAACATGTTCAGTTCTAGATGGCCAATCATGTTTTTTGTAGTGGTTCTTGTCATCTCTGCTGTTCCATAGACACAAAAAGCACATATTCTTTGTGTAGCCCAACTGTAACCCAAGAAGTAATGATACAACTTTAAGGTCGCCACAAATATTCATGTGTGGTCCTTATATTTGATGAGTCTTAGCAGCAGTTTCATCGATTCATAAGTCTCATTAAGGCCAGTGGCATGTGCTACAGGTATTGAAGGTTTTTCATTGCCGTTGTGCAGTAATACAGCTTTAAGGCTAGCTTTACTAGAGTCAATGAACAGTCTCCATTCTTTTGGATCATAGCGACAGCCAATCCCTGCATCAGACCACTGATATCGTGGCAGAAACAAACGTTTTCTTCCTGTAAGTAAATGATGAAAACTGCAAATGGCGATGGCGGAAATGGGAAACTTTGGTGTTTGGTTGGAGAAGATTAAATTCTTGAAGTCTTGAACCAAGCAACTCTGCCTTTTCTTTTGGTAATTCCAAATCGCGCACTAAGTCATTTAACTCCGCTTGACTTAACAAATATGGGGAAATATTTGCATCTGGAACATATATGCCATCTTTCCCTGTTTCTATATCACTAGCAGAATCTTCAGATGAACTGCTGTCTGTTATCGTTGCTGGTGGAACTGGTGGTGGATTTGTTTCATCATGTGGTACTGGTTTCATTGCTGATTCGCAGTTTGGGTACGTGATCTTTGATTTGTTTTTCTTTGTGAAACCAGCAATCTTTGTCAAACAAAAATAACAATCATTGAAGTGATTTTTCGGCTCACGCCAAACCATGGGGACTGAGAACGGCATAGCTTTTCTTTTACCATTCATCCAAGCTATTAACATTGCATTGCACTGTGCACAGTAAATATGTGGTGCCCAGTCCCTCTGTTGGTCTCCTAACTTACAGTCAAAATAACACTTGTAGGCAAGTTTAATCTTTGTTGTTATGTTTCTACGTTGTGGCTTAGGTGTATATTGTCCACAGACAAAGCAGAAGTTGTCTGGGTGATTTACACAAGCACGTCTATTTGATGCCATTTTGAATTACCATACAATATCTGAAAAAACGTAGAAAGTAATTATTACGATGTGCAAAATAAAAAGAAATACACACCGTAGTACAAAACAAATGCTATAAAAACACACAAGTCACCACAACCTGTCACTTGCTCATCAGCAGAGAGCTTCAACAACCGTTCTGCTTGACTGTCACGTAGCGACTGACCGTTGGGCCGTTGCCCGTTACTATGCTCTTGACTCAGTGTTGCCAACTCGGGATAAATTTTATTTATCAAAATTGTTCGAATTTGTATATAGTTGGCAAAAAAAATTGCTTTAACCTTGAAAAGCAAGTTTCATATTACTGGCATTAAGCCGATTAAAACCAAAATCTGGACGTGGTAGAAAATTTTACTAAAAGTGATTTGCATTTTACACACAATCTAGACGTGATAGAAAAAATCTAATTATAGATTTGAAATCAGCATACCGAAATTAGCTAGGAGCACCTATTTGGTCTTCTGTAACAAAATCTTTGTTGCCTAGTGTTATCTAACGTATAATTAAAGGCAAAACTACCTACTACCTGCAAGAAAAAGACTTATACAACCCAAATCAACATGACTTCAGGGCGGGAAGATCATGCCTCTCACACTACTAGACCACCAGGAGAAAATATTAGAAACATTGTGTCGAGGACGAAACATAGATGTATAAGGTTCTAACATATATTCTGCTCGATTTTTTAGTTCATTCATAACAAAAATTAAATGGCTTATAAGGACAAATTTTCTCGAATTTTTAATTTATTCACAACAAAAATTAAATGACATAATGACAAATTAATCATCAATATAATTACCTTCTTTTTCTATAACCTCCTCCCACCTGTAGAAAAGTTTTTTATGCCACGTTCGAAGAAATCCCTTGGTTTCGAGTTAAAAAAAAGCGATCACTTCGTTTTCGATAGCTTCCCTGGACTGCAACTTTTTTCCATCTTGGTGGTGTTGCAGACTTCTGAATAAATGGTTGTTGTTGTTTAGCCGATCAGCCCACCCTGATCAAGCAAGCCGGCGTCACGCAGGTAACCGATCGCCCTCTCCAGAGTGGACCAGAGTTCAGCGCACTAGTGATGTTGTGTTGTGTTCTATGTTGTGCTAGAGTGGTACAGTCTGTCATAATGTGTTTAATTTTTGTGGTGTGTCCTGGCACAGGTGGCAGGTGTCGTCTGTGGAGTTGTCTAGTCTGTGTTTATACTGTATGTCTGTAAGTTGGGATGATGTCCACATCGGAATCGTGCTAAGTTAACTCGATCCGATCTGCTCAGGCTGATCTCTGACCTGTCAATGGGTGGCGGCTTCTCGCCTTGGACCGCATTCGGACCGAGGCGTGTCAGTGCTTTGTGGTTTAGGTGTGTGTGTGTGTATGTGTTTTCTGTACTGTGTGATGTCTGTGGGGCGTGGTATGGAATGGAGTATTTGGTTATAATGTCTTTCTGGTGTCACCTTAATGGCGCGAGGTGTCGGTGCCTGATTGTACATTAGGGTGGAGCGAAAAATACTTTTTTTCTAGTATGAAGTTCTAATAGTGATTAAAAGTTGCATTTAGTGGACGAAATATGCCTGCCAAAATATGAGTTCATTTGTTTATAATTTTCAGCTGCCACGAGGGGGCTAAAGTTAACACAATTTTGTGTAAAAAGGAAAAAAATGCTTCTATTTTAGGTTTGTCAAACTATTATAAAATTTATCTTAGAATTATCTAATAGTTTGATTAAGATTCTTAAATGATAGGAATTCGTTTGGTAAAAATGCCTTTTCATATGCTTAATATCTTCAGCTGCCACAAGAGAGCTGAAGTTAACACAATTTAGAGTAACTGAGTCATGTTGAGACTACACTGAATGTTGTGGGGGGGGGGGGGGGAGGGTTGTGGGGGAGGGTTTTGGTGTGAAGGAATTTCTTTCTGAGTCATTAGAACAGTGTGTTAACACTTGTCTTCTTAGGTAGTAGGCCTAGTCGCTCAGTTGATCGGAGAGTTTTTTAATATGATCGGAATATTATAAAACTTTATTTTAAAGTGATTTATATAGAGATAATATTGATTTTATTATAAAATGCTTGTTATAATGCATTATATAATTTTAGTTTATTTATATAATATATTATATATTTATATAATATATTATATATACTTATAAAATATATTATATATATTAATTATATAATGTTTTGATGTTACAGGATATTTTGTGATTGTGAATTTTTCTAAAAATATTATGGCATCAAATACTAAATATAAACATTTCACTAGAGAACATATGAAGTGTGCCATATTTGAAGTACCTTGTGAGATGAGTGATATGCAACTACCAACTTATAACTGCATTATGAAAGATTACCTGTTCACAAAACATTTAGTGAAGGAGCAGATGAATAACAAGGAGCCTTCATTTTCTGAAATAGCAGAGGCAGTTTCCAAAAAGGTAGAAAATATTTGGAAGAAGGCCTCTTTGCCAATAGTTTCACATACACGCGTTTTACAGATGATGCGAGTGTACCATGATAAATACAGGTCCTTATTAAAGCCATACAAGTCACGCAAGGATCAGCCTAAGTACGAAAATCAGCTTGAAGAATTTAAAAACTCTTCAAAATGCACTTTGTTTGACATCTGCACCTGCAAATGTAAGGAGTTTAGGAGATGCTCATGTGAAAAGAGTAAGAAAGTCCCTCCAAAAGAGCAGGATTTTTTAAATGACCAACGAACACAAATAATGGTGATAGGAAGCATTGACATAGCACACACAAGACGATTACAAGCAAGAGAACATCGAAAGGAAATGGAAAAAGCACGTCTGGAATCCTCACAAACAACTAGTGCTGCTATAAACCAATACGTCCAACTTACAAATCGAAACAGAGACAAGTGAACTTCAACAACTAGAAGAAATATCTGAAGATAATGAGGAAGATACAACCTCGACTCAATATGTAATATCAGAACAACAGATGCGTGAGCCACTGCCTTCATTAGCAATTACTTGTGATAGATTTAAAATGTTGGACAGAGCTGGGGCTGCTATTGCTTCTGCAGTATTGGCAGATCTTAAAATTGTTACTCCCGAAGACAAAGGGAATATTATAGACAGAAGTAAGCTAAGACGTGAAGACAAAAACAGAGAAAACTACAACAGATAGGAGAGCCAAAAACCATGCGGGGATTATACTTTGATGGCAGAAAGGATAAAACAATGATTCAAGTCCAGGAGAGTGATGGCTCTAACTACCAAAGAACCAAACGCGAAGAGCATATCAGCATAATATCTGAACCACACTCTCTGTACTTTGCACATGTGACACCTTCCAGTGGCAAAGCTAAATACATTTGCACAGCGCTAGTGAATTGCTTGAAAGAAAGGAATGTTGATATAGGGAACATCGTTGCAGTTGGCTGTGATTCGACAGTGGTTAACACTGGTAGTATTGGAGGCACAATAAGATTACTGGAAGAAGCCTTTAATAAGCCATTGCAGTGGCTGATATGCCTTTTCCCCTTAATGAACTTCCATTGCGCCATCTGTTTCATCACTTGGATGGTACCACTACTGGACCAAGAGCATTCTCAGGAGAAATTGGCCGAGCACTTTCAGACTGTGAAAAGCTTCCCATAGTTAACTTCAAACCCATTGAAATTCAAGAGGACATGTGTGAAGTTGATGTAGATGACATAAGTACTGACCAGAAATACCTTTGTAGTGAATACTCTTATTTTAGTTTAAAGATAAATGTTAATTTTACCGTCTTGAATTTCGGAATAGTATAAATTCATTTTAAATTAGTTACCCGATTATAATTCAATTGTGAACCACATTAATACTAATTTTATGTATACTATATTATTTTATTGTATGTAAACATAATTAATTATATATCACAATTGTCAGTTAATTATTTATATTCAAATATTTATTTTAATCTAATACCATGTCCATTTTACAAATAAACAATAGAAAACCAATGGTTATATTTTCCACCTTTGGTACTGTCGCAGTTTCGCCTAACGGACTCAATACGGCTAGTGAGATAATCACTGGTTGGCACTTAACTAGCGGCAGTGCTTATGGCTACATCATCCAGGTTAACCTATACCGGATAGATGCGCTACGGTCCCAAGCCGTAGCTTGCCTAGGCCCAACGACGACGACGTAAACCAACAATTGGTGACCCCGGAGCTGGATTACCCCTTCTACCCGAACGACTAGGACTAGACTGTAATGTCGTTCGTGCCCATCACCCCCTTCACCCGAGCGACTAGGACCAGACTGTAACGTCGTTCGTGCCCATCACCCCCTTCACCCGAGCGACTAGGACCAGACTGTAATGTCGCTCGTGCCCTCTGCCCCTCACCCCTGCCCGTGCGCTCTGTGCCTGCGCTCGTCTCAACCTCCACTCCTTCGTTGGGAACTTGTCGTCTTGCTTGTACGTTAGCAAGCATAGGAGAAGATGCCTGACGACGCTGGTGCCATCTCCCACTTGAGCGTAAAGCTCCCCGTCTTCTGGCCGGGTGATCCATTTATTTGGTTCCACCAAGTGGAATCACAATTCAACTTGGGAAGGATCACCACTAGCAGGACGAAATACGATCATGTTTTGTCCTCTCTACCAGCGAGCATCATCTCTGAAGTCCGTGACGTCATCGTATCTACTTCCACGAGTGAGGACCCGTACACCGATCTGAAGTCTGCCATCCTGTGCCGCACCACTGTCTCCGAGCGTGAGAAACTACATCAGTTAATCTCAAAAGAAGAACTTGGAGACCGTAAGCCCACTCAAATGCTGAGGGCTATGCAGTGCGCTCTAGGCGAACGCGCACAAACCTTCGATAAGGACATCTTTAGACAGTTGTTCTTGCAGAAACTTCCTCCATCAGCTCAGCGTGTCTTGGCCACTATGGATCCTGCTACTCCAGTTGATAAACTAGCAGAAACTGCCGACAAAGTAGTGGAGATTGACACAGCTCCGGTCAACAACGTGAACAACACAGCGGCTGAACTAGTCTATGGAACAACACTGCGGCTACCAGGTGGCTACTTCACTGCAGGGGATAAGTCATGTGATCCTACGGAATTCGCTCAGACACTTTCCTCTCACATGCAGTCCCTTCAGCCTGTTCCCCCTCGATTGACTAGCCAACAGAACATCTTTGTTTCCCCAGCCCTCCAGTCTTGCACCCACGTTTTCGTTCGTGTACCTCTCCCAAAAACGGCCTCTCCAATGTCCATATGACGGGCCCTATGAAGTTCTCCGACGTACGCGCAAATCATTCCTCATCCAGCGCGGTTCCAAGGTCGACAAGGTTTCTATCGATCGTCTTAAGCCTGCGTTTTGGAATCAACCTTAAGTGAGGTACAAGTAGCTACCAAAAAGGTTCAGCGGAAATCTGTGTCGTTCGGAACTCTTTGAACTTCCTCTCTGGTGGGGGAGTGTGTAGTGAATACTCTTATTTTAGTTTAAAGATAAATGTTAATTTTACCGTCTTGAATTTCGGAATAGTATAAATTCATTTTAAATTAGTTACCCCATTATAATTCAATTGTGAACCACATTAATACTAATTTTATGTATACTATATTATTTTATTGTATGTAAACATAATTAATTATATATCACAATTGTCAGTTAATTATTTATATTCAAATATTTATTTTAATCTAATACCATGTCCATTTTACAAATAAACAATAGAAAACCAATGGTTATATTTTCCACCTTTGGTACTGTCGCAGTTTCGCCTAACGGACTCAATACGGCTAGTGAGATAATCACTGGTTGGCACTTAACTAGCGGCAGTGCTTATGGCTACATCATCCAGGTTAACCTATACCGGATAGATGCGCTACGGTCCAAAGCCGTAGCTTGCCTAGGCCCAACGACGACGACGTAAACCAACACCTTCTTGAAATTCACAAGGCTATATCAAGTGGAACATTCTCAAAGAGTCTTAGGCATAAGAGTCCAGGCAATATATCACATTCAAGGTAGCTCACCACAGCAAACAGGACTCTGCGGTTATATGCAAGCACAGAGAATCCTTCAGGCAATTTACAAGAATTAGCTACTTTCATTGTTAGGGTATACGCACCAATGTGGTTTCAGATAAAGCGTAAACCATTATGCCAATATGGTGCTAAACATATGTGGCATATGATTGCAAGAAGCCGGTATCTCCGTGAAGAGCTTAGGAGAGTACATGACTCAGTCATCAGCGAAATGCATATTACGCAAATCAGAAAACATTCTCATTGCAATGATAGCTGATGAAAGGGAGCATGTGCGTCAGTTGGGATTTAGGCGTATCATAAAAGCAAGGGCATGCATTCAAGAACAGATGTTATCAGGTATTTTAAGGTGCCAGAAATAAATTTTTATGCCAAAGACTATACAGATCTCATTATGTGGCAAGATTTTCAGATAGCAGAACCACCGATAACCAAAGGAGTTTCTCTTGATGATATTGAATCATGCATCAAACATGGTACTACTCTTCATTCAGAATTATTTCAGTTTCCATGTCATACACAAGCCGTAGAGAGATGCGTCAAGCTCGTTACAGACGCTGCTGGATCAGTCTGCGGACCTACAAACAGAGACGGTTGGATTCGTGCTACATTAGAATCAAGGAAAAAACAGCCAAATTTGACACAAAAGCAAATTACTAAATAGTCTTCAGCAAGAACCCTTTCTAGAGGGAGGTTGGTTGGGGAAAGGGTGGTAACTCCGCTAAGGCACGAAATAACGTTTCTTAACTGTCTCAAGCCAGTATAAAGGAGGAGAGACATCCTAATTTATTACTGTTCCCTTTTTCAAGTAAATACAGAATCATACTTAATTGTCATTTTTAAGTTAATTTCAGCCCTCTTGTGGCAGCTGAAGATATTAAGCATATGAAAAGGCATTTTTACAAAACGAATTCTTATCATTTAAGAATCTTAATCAAACTATTAGATAATTCTAAGATAAAATTTTATAATAGTTTGATAAACCTAAAATAGAAGCATTTTTTCCCTTTTTACCCAAAATTGTGTTAACTTTAGCCCCCTGGTGGCAGCTGAAAATATTAAACAAATGAACTCATATTTTGGCAGGTATATATCGTCCACTAAATGCAACTTTCAATCTCTATTAGAACTTCATACTAGAAAAAAAGTATTTTTCGCTCCACCCTATTGTACATGTAACTTTTTTAATTTTTGTCCTAATTATATTTTAATGTTTTTAAATAGTGTGGTTAAATATTTTTCCTAATTATATATTATTTGTTTTTAAATTTTGTGGCTAAATAAAAATTAAATGTGGTTAAATATTTTTCCTAATTATATATTATTTGTTTTTAAATTTTGTGGCTAAATAAAAATTAAATACTTTTTAATTTTTGTCCTAATTATATTTTAATGTTTTTAAAGTGTTGCTAAACCCTATATTAAATTCTTGTTAAGTTAAAAAATTCTTTTTAATTTTATTCATTTTACGGTGAACTTACCTTGCGGTGAAATTACTTCGCGGTGAACTTACCTCGCGGTGAAATTACCTCGCGGTGAACTTACCTCGCGGTGAATTGATGGCGGTGAACTTTCCCGCGGTGAATTGATGGCGGTGAACTTTCCTATAAACGAATTCCCTAAGCTGCATGATTTTGTTTGTGAGGCCATCTGCGTTGTGCTGTAATATGTTAATATTATACTTTTGTATGTGTCTCATGGTGCTATTGTGTCTATGTCTTTGTGTATGGTGACATGTGTAAGTTGTAGTGGGGCCTGGATTAGTCTTAATGTCGCCGGAGAGTAAGAGTAGTCCGGGGAGCACGCAATTGGTCCCCGTAATTGAAAAAATAGCACGCTGAGAATAGGTCCGGTCCCGGGAGCCGATCGGCACTCTGACCGTGCCACGCCACAAGCCGTTGACTGCCAGTCTGGCCAACTGTAGACAGCCCACTGCACGGAGATTTGAGGAAGTTTGGCCACCAGCGCGTTGATGTTTTGATTTGGCGTCGCCTCTTCGTCGCGTTGACGTGTCCCGCGCTGGAGGATACAGCCACTGTTAGGAACTTCCTCGTCAGCTGCTAATACTTTTTTAACGTTGTTGTAGCTTACTGCTCAGAGGTTTTTTATAAATAAATCTCAGTTTTCTACTCACAACGGCTCTTTCCAATTTTAAAATTGATTATTCAAGGAAGGAAGATGTTGACTTCTATTTTTATGTTACTTTATTGATGAATGAAAATGATTAGGCTCTTCAAGTAAAAAAAGATTTCTTTCGTAATAATGATAAATACAAAACACAAAACTTATATGCAAACAAGATTATGATGCTCAGACTACTCAAGTTGATGAAGTTTTTCTCTTTCTCATATATTGTATCGACGTAATACTGTAAATATGTTTCAAGTTTCTGCATAAATAAACTTGTGTTTCACAGAAAAAAAAGACTTCCCTCACTCTTCTATCACATTCAAACAGTCCAAACGGTTAATGGGTTAATGGGTGAATAAATAGTAGTCTGAAGGTGCGATGCCCGGAGAATAAAGTGAATGAGGCATTTTTTCCCAACTAAATGCCTCCATTTGGGCAGTGGTGATTCGAGCAGTGTGAGGGCGCGCGTTATCCTGGTGGAACAGAACACCTCTGCGATTAATTAATGCAGGACGTTTTTCTTGTAATGCCATCTTCAATCGTTGGAGTTGTTAGCAGTAGACTTCAGCTGTGATTGTTTGGTTATCTAGCAGAAGCTCAAAATGAATTCCTTGCATATCCCACCAAACGCATAGCAAAATTTTCTTTGGATGGGGTCCATTCCTTGGCCGAGGCTCAGGCTTTGTTTCACGGCTAAGCCTGATGTCGACGCTTAATATTGTTATAGTGGATCCATTTTTCATCCCCAGTGACGATCTGATTAAAAAACGGTGCCTGCAGTTGCCGAGAATGCAGTGATGTGCAAATATCGATTCGATGTTGAAGATTCGCTTGTGACAAATCATGCGGAACCCATTTTCCAACCTTCACTACTTTTCCTAACAGCTTCAAATGACGATGAATGGTCATATGGCTAACGCCGAGTTGCAGGCCAAGTTCTCTTACAGTTACCGTTGGGTTTTCCTCCACTGTTGCTTTCGGCAACTCTTCATCTCACTAACTCATTTGGTCGTCCTGTTCGTTGATAACACTGGTCAACAAAGATTTTTCATCAGAGTAAAATTTGTGGTGGCTGGATAGCATTTTTCACGCTGATTCCAAAACTGCGTTCAGATTGTTTCTAGCACGTATAGTTTTCAAGATGAAGGCATATATATAACTACACAGATTTAACCATTTTAAATAGGCAAAATACTAATATTTCAACATTTGATTGTGTTTATTTTATTGTGTTTTTTTTAGTTTATTCATCTTATTTATTTCAATTATCTTAATTATACATCTTATGTATTTCAGGTGTGAGCTTTTAACGTCTAGCAGCATTGTGATTCAGGCAACAACGCCGTGCTTTGTGTGTCAAAAGATCAGTCCAGTCCAAGAACTTGTTGTGTCAAGTTGGTGTACATTTTTTTTTAATTTATAGTTTGCTCAGGTCAGTCAACATGCCTCGACAATGTAAGCATGACCCCGACAAGTTCTGTTTCGTATGCGGCCAGTTCACAACTAAAACACAGCGACGAAGTATTACAACCGACATTAAGAAAATATAGAAGCTATACTTTGGTTGCCATCTAGGTGACCAAGATAAACCATGGGCGCCACATCAAATCTGTTCTGGCTGTTCAAATGGATTACGTGATTGGCTTAACAAAAAGAAAGCTTCAATGCCATTTGCCATACCCATGATATGGAGGGAGCCGAGAGATCATCATGAAGACTGTTATTTTTGTAGTGTAAACTTAATGGGGTTTTCTGCCAAGAACAAACACCAGATTGTATATCCAAACTTGGATTCAGCACGTAGACCAGTATAACATGATGAAACATTGCCCATTCCAATTCCCCAAGTGATAGGCTAGATTCTATCATAGATGACATGGAAAGTGATGAAGGTGCAACTGGCGTTTCCGGACCATCTACAGAACCAGAGTACACTTTTGAAGGTAGACATTTAGAGCCTAAAAAGTTAACCCAAGGACAGTTGAATGATCTTGTTAGAGACTTATCGCTGTCTAAAGAGAAATCAGAGCTTCTCGCCTCAAGACTAAAGGAGAACAATTTACTTGAGAACAATGTTCGTATTAGTTACTACCGAAAGCGGAATTTTGAATTAACAGCAATCTTTTCAGTAGACGGTCCTCTCTGTTATTGCCATGACATCAATTGACTATTTACAGCCATATCTCAGACGTATGTGGCATCTGAGTGGCGCCTCTTTATTGATTCGTCGCAGAGAAGCCTGAAAGCAGTTCTTTTGCATAATGGTAATATAATGCCATCCATCCCATTGCCCATTCCGTCCATCTAAAAGAGACATATGACAATATGGATATACTACTTAAGGCAATCAAATACGACAGTCATCAATGGAATGTTTGTGGAGATCTAAAAGTTATAGGAATGCTTATGGGTATGCAGTCAGGATTCACAAAATTTTGTTGTTTCCTTTGCCTGTGGGACAGTCGCGCCACTATAGAACATTACACCAAAAGTGACTGGCCACTTAGGTATACATATGTCCCAGGGATAAGCAATGTCAGTCTGTCCCTTTAGTGGATCCCCAAAAGATCTATCTGCCACCTCTTCACATTAAACTTGGTTTAATGAAGAATTTTGTTAAAGCAATGGGTAAAGTCAATTCTGAAGGGTTCCAATACCTTTCAAGGAAATTTCCGAAGGTTACTGCAGCGAAATTGAAGGAAGGAATTTTTGTTGGGCCACAAATAAGGGAGGTTTTGAATGACACTGAATTTGAAAAAGTCCTAAGTCCGCTGGAATTGAAGGCTTGGCTGGCGTTCAAATAGATATGTGAAAACTTTCTTGGAAGCAACAAGTCACCTGCGTATAAGGATGGAGTCAAGAACCTCCTTGATGCCTTCAAAGAAATGGAGTGTCGAATGTCGTTAAAAATTCACTTCCTGCATTCCCACTTAGATTTCTTTCCTGAAAACCTTGGTGCGGTGAGTGACGAGCAAGGAGAGCGCTTCCATCAAGATATTCAGATGATGGAGAAGCGCTACCAAGGATATTGGAATGAAAGCATGATGGCGGACCATTGTTGGATGCTGTATCGTGACAATCCAGGCCAAATTTACAAAAGGAAATCACACTCACAGCGCTTTTAATAAAATAATGTATATATTCTTTATTTATAAGTACATTGAATAAGGTATATGATGTATTTGTTGTTTAGCATTCCTAAGTGTGATCTATACATCCATAAATTTTCTTATAGCAATATCAAAAACTTAAAAATATCAAAACCAGTGTATCTATATAACTATACGTGCTAGAAAACAAATAAAACCAGATTCGGAATCAGCGCGAAACATGCATTAAGAAAAGTGTGATCATGTTTGTGATGAGAAAAAAAGTTTCATTTTGTTGGCCAGTGTAATCTTTCAGACTGAAGTCTCCATTTCTGAACTTCTCAAACCATCTCCTACACATCCATTCGCTCACAATATCATTTCCATAAACTCTTTGAATGTTTTTTGCGGATTCACTAGCGTTAGATCCTTTATGGAACTCATACAGCATCACATGTCGAATATGCTCTTTTGTGGGTTCCATGTTTTTTCAATTACTGTAATATCGTAGGTGTGGCGTTGTAACTGTATGAAAAACACCAGAGAAAATATTCATTAGCCTAATCCTACACTAGCCTAAGTCATTCTGTATCATTCTGTATCGTGATAAAACAAGTGCGAACCTGTCGTCGCGTGTATTTTGCAACATTTCTAAAACTATTTCACATTATCTTGAGGTTATTCTATTATCTATCGTCCGTTTTCTAATCGAGCAGAATTTATGTTACAACCTGATAATATATACGGACTTTGCAAAAGCCTTCGATAAAGGTGACCATGGAATCATACAGGAATTACTGGAAAGCTAGGAAGGTGGATATTTAATTTCTTGACGCAAAGAACACAAAGAGTGGTGGTAAACGGAGTTAAATCGGAAGTCTCGGAAGTCGTGAGCTCTGTCCCACAAGGGACAGTATTAGCTCCTGTGCTCTTCAAAGATATGTAAGGAAATATTGAACGAAGGCGACATAAGAAAATTACAAAACGACATTGGAACAATATTCCAGTGGCCAGAAGACAACAATATGAAGTTCAACGTAGAAAAATTCCAACCTCTAAGATATGGTAATAACAAGGAGCTACAGAAAAAAGGGTACAAAACTATGCAAGCCAAACAGATAACACCAAATCTACAAGTCAGTGATCTTGGAGTAATAATGTCGTTGGATGCAGAATTCAGAGAGCACTATAAAATAAAAATTACAACGGCTAAAAAAATAATGGGAATCATCTGGAGGAGCTTCAGCAGCAGAAAAGCAAACATCATGCTCAAATTATGGAAGACTCTAGTTCTACCAATAATTGAATATTGCTCAGTACTCACAAGCCCACACAGAAAACGAGACATTGCGAACATTGAAGTTATACAAAAGACTTTTACGTCTAAGATAGAGGAAACGGAGGGTGAAGACTACTGGTCTCGACTACAATCCCTGGAACTCTACTCTCTCCAAAGAAGGCGCGAGCGGTACACAATAATATACAGGGTGTCCCATAACTCCGGCATCATAGGAAAAATAATAAAAAAGCCAAAACAAAAGCTTTTATTTACAGAACGTGCTCAATATGTCCACCATTGTTTTCAATACACAAATTCAGACGTGATACCCAGTCAGCAAGCACCCGGTGAATGATGTCAGGAGTAATGGTGTTACATGCCCCAATAATGCGCTGCCGCAAATGTTCAACAATCCTAATTTTCTCTGCGTATACCAGCGCTTTCAAGTGGCCCCAGAGATAAAAATCTAGTGGCGTGAGATCCGGGCTTCTAGCTGGCCATTCCACAGCCCCTCGACGTTCTATCCAATGACCAGGGAATTGTTGGTACAGGTATTCCCTTACTTGGGTGCTGTAATGTGCAGGAGAACCGTCTTGCTGGAACCATGTTGGGAAATTTCCTTCTTCGTTCAAGACACTGGGAAATGCTTCTTCCTTGAGCATACGTAGGTAGATGCCTCCAGGGCGGTAGGACAGTTCGGTGCGGGACAATTCGGTACGGGACAATTCGGTACGGGACAATTCGGTACGGGACAATTCGGTACTAGGACAATTCGGTAGTAGGACAATTCGGTACGGGTATAAATTAAAATGTAAATAAATTGAAATAAAACACACAAATAAGATATATACAGGGCGTCCCAAAAACATGTATACACACTTTAAATAATTATAAAGGCAGTGTTTATTAAAATACATTTCATTTTCAAAATGTAATAGAATCTACAGACATTATTTAATTGTTTTGCCAACGCCTGTTTTCAAACTGACGTCCGTTCTGGTCCAGGCACTGCTGATAACGCGAAGCAATGGAATCGCAAACATCACGAAACATTTCGTTTGGTATTTGTGTGCATTCTCGTTCAATGGCTGCTCTCAATTCAGCGACTGTTGCAGGTTTTATAGCGTAGACTTTGTCTTTTAAGTATCCCCATAAAAAAACGTCTAGTGGTGTGAGGTCTGGTGAACGCGGAGGGTATTCTACGAAACCCCTTCGTCCAGTCCACATCCACATCGTGCCAAGTACCACTCGCAATACTCCACTCTTCGGTCCGGATCATCTTCATTAATAGCATGGACTAATCTTGGAATGTAACTTTTCCATGACAGCGCTTCAAAATGCGTTGGACAGACGATTCTGAAATTCCTACCTCACGACTCGCTTGCCGCACAGATTTTCTGGACTTTGGTGATACGTTTCCAGTACTCTTTCTTGCTTTGTGGGCTTGTCGATGTCCGTGGTCTTCCGGAACGCTTCTTGTGGACATTCTGAACAGTTCCATCGGCTTCAAACTTATCTCTAATTCGAGTGATGGTAAGTCGCGTTGGTGGATCTGTTTGAAACTCCCTCCTAAACTGTCTTTGCACTTCAACTGCGTTTTCACACTTCCAGTAGCACTTTAGAATGAATTTCCTTTGTTCAAAGCTTAGTCTGACTGCCATTATTAATTCTAATGGGTTTAACTTGGAAAGAAAGAAACATCAATTGAGCTATCAGCTGTTAAAGTGTGTATACATTTTTTTGGGACGCCCTGTATATTTTATTAAAATAATTGTTTGCATATATTTATTGATTAAAAGCGAAATTAAAACGATTTAGCTATTTTATACTAATGCATCTTAAAACTTTATATTATATGCTATCCCTTTTAAAAATTCAATTTTATTCTCTGAATCTTAATATTTATTAACGTTAGGATACGTTTGTTACTATCACGATACTTTTTCTTTTGGAGAACTTTTTCTCCCTGACGTACTTTCTGAAGTTTACTTTTTGCCAGCATTTCTTCTTGTTTAAGAGTATCAATCAGCGCCCAAATATCTGGATGATTATCTGGGACTGCCTTATTTAATGTTCCATGAAATGCTTCCAAACTGTTGATTGTCCGAGATGTCCCTGTCCTAACCTAACCTAACCTAACCTAACCTAACCTACTCTATGTAGTTGTTGAAAAATACAAAGGGAAATTAGTCGCACAAGGCAAATTCGCCAATGTATATTTTAAATTTATACCGGTACCGAATTGTCCTACTACCGAATTGTCCTAGTACCGAATTGTCCCGTACCGAATTGTCCCGTACCGAATTGTCCCGTACCGAATTTTCCGGACGCCTCCCTGACCAGCCATGCGTGGCTGGCTACGAGGGCAGGAGGAGCGCAGACAGCAATTCCCTCCTTCACCAAATCCCGCAAATGAGGCGGGATGCTGCAGAGGGGTCGACCGCAGGTCGATCCTGAATCGTCGTTCAAACTCCCATAAAGTATACCCTAAAGTAAGTAAGTAAGTAAGTATATACACGAGGGCCACTCAATATATTTTGCCCCACCTTTTCTTTTTTTTTCCAAGTTTCCTTGTAAGTTCCAGAAATTTTGTACACAAGTAGTTACATACCTGTTTTCCATGTTCCTATTTTTCCACATAGTCTCCATCCTTTTCTACGGCTTTTCCACACCTCGAAACAAGGGCTTTTATTCCTTGCTGGTGAAAGTCCGCTGGGTTCCGCTGGAGCCACCTCTTAACCTCTTCAACAACCTCATCGTTACTTTGAAACTTTGTTCGACGAATAGCATCCTTCATTGGCCCAAACAAATGGAAGTCTGAAGGTGCCAGATCCGGGTTGTATGGATGGTTGGGTAACACAGTCAAGCGCATTTTTGTGATGGCCTCTCTTGTTTGCAAATTGTTATGTGGTCTTGCGTTATCGTGCAAAAGAAGGAAGTCTTCCAGTTTTCTCTCCGGTCGAACTCGCTTTATACGTCTCTGGAGGCTCTGTAGGGTAGCAATATATGCCTCTGAGTTGATTGTTTGTCCTTTCTTCATAATGTCCACCAGAATCACCCCTTTCATGACCCAGAAGATGGTGGCCATAACGTTTCCTGCAGAGGGAGCCATTTTGAACTTTCTCTCGCGTGGGGAGTCTGTTTCAGGTACAAAGTGGTGTACCCAAGTCTCATCCCGTCACAATTCGTGAAAGGAAGTCATCCCTTTCTGTCTCGTATCGAACCAACGACTCAGAAGCAATTTCTTTTCTTTGGGCTTTGTGATCTTTAGTCAGTTGGCGAGAAACAAACCGTGAACACACTTTTGAGTATCCCAGTTGCTGAATTATCGTATTGACACTTCCGTCACTAACTCCTAGTTCCAGTGATAGCTCCTTGTATGTGACTCGCAGATTTGATCGAATGATGCTGTTAGTACATTGCACAGTGTGAGATGTGACAGCCGATGCCGGGCGACCGCTGCGTGGCTCATCATCGAGGCTGGCTCTCCCTCTCTCCGATGATCTCACACGTTTAGACCAGCGTCCAACTGTGCTTCGATCAACAGCAGCATCGCCGTAAACGTTTTGTAGACGTTTGTGAATATTTCCAACTGTTTCCTTCTCTGCGGTTAAGAACTCGATTACAGCTCTCTGTTTACAATGCACATCACTGTCAGACACCATTTTCAAAACTGCGTTAACCATCGCTTTTATACAAAGGCGTTTAAAAGCGGTTTTATACAAGGAGGGGAGGTTCAAACTGGAAAAATCCGGTTATGTGAAGCACAGAAAGTTCAAACTTACGGCCCAAAAGACATTTCAGCCCCACAGCCTATTATTTAGCTAAGAAAAAAGGGTAGAGCAAAATATATTGAGCGCCCCTAGTGTGTGTGTATATTATTATATATATATATATATATATATATATATATATAATATATACAAGGCTATTCAAAGTGATTCATCCGATTTCAACTGAGAATACTTCCATACCTATCAACCGTGCATCAACTGGGCATACACCACATGAAAGAGGAAATCTCCGAGTTTTACAAGATCACCGCGAGAGGGCTCCAAAGTCACGCCGTGGCCTAGCCTAGCAACAAACAGTCAGTGTGAAAATGGCGTCCGCACAGCAGAAGGCGTTTTGTGTGTTGCAGTTTTCGAGCTGTAAATCGGTAGTCAGAGTGCAGTGTGAGTTTCGTTGACGTTACAGAACAGATCCACCGGGTGCTCAGAGCATCCGTCGGTGGTATCGGCAGTTCGAGGAAACAGAATGTTTGTGTAAAGGCAAGTCCACAGGACGACCGCGCGTGTCTGAGGATAATGTTCGAGTATGGGAGGAATTCGACTATCGTGTCGACGTTGCTCGTGTAACTAGGGGAAGTCACATAGAGCATTTATGAGGTGAGAGACAAAATTTGGACAGTTTTTCTTTTGGTTGATGTATCACAAATCACACTGTATTTGTATCATTAAAAAATATTCCCATTTCAAATCAGGTGTATCATTTTGAATAGCCCTGTGTATATATATATTTTTTTTCCCTGCCCACTGTGACCGTTACACGTGTTTCGTTTGAAGTCCGAAATAAAAGTGATATTACAATAAAAATCATGCAGTTAATCATTTTTAAGTAGTGCCAATTTTTGACTGAATATTCAGTGAACACAGTCGTATGCTTCTTTAAGTGGTGAAATAGCGGCGTATGTTGAAATAAAGCAAATAAAATTAAAGCAATTTAATCTATACAGCGTTTTTTCAGAGTGTTTTCTCTCTGAGGAAATCTAACTGCCCATCGAAAAGCAATATCTCTCAGTTATCACCCGCGTACACTCCAGGGCACGAATCAGTGAGAATCTATAGCGTGCCACATCCCCCCACCACGGAATAACGGAAATCTTTCCCTCCCTCATTTCTAAGGTCAAATTAAATACCTCACTTAATGAATTACCCTTTTGAGTTAATATTTCGTGCACAATCATTTACATACCATTAGAGACATGGCAATGGCAAATCAATTCATACAACCATGTGGATACTGTAAAAACGAAGCAGATGAATTAAAGACATTACGCTGCGATCTTTGCCAGTCCATTGTCGAATTTCAATGCCTGAAATGGAGCGACGAAGAAATCTCTCTTATAACAGGCGCTAAACAATTGAACGGAATCAAGTTCTTCTGCAAAAGCTGCATAATCGAAATAAACTCGTTTACGGTTTTTAAAGCAGAATGACACTATGAGGAAAAGGCAAAAGAGGAGTTTATAAATAGCGAACAGAGAAAAAAATAGAAAGAACAAAGATAGTACAAGAAGAAACTGCGAAAAACGAACAGGAAAAAAAAACAGGTAAAGCGAGTAAACGGGAAGCAGAAATAACAGAAATAAAAGAAGCACTAACAGAGGAAACAGAGACACAAAACCAAGTCCAAAGATTTTAAGCAAAGGACATTAGCAGCAAAAGGAAAAAACAAGTAGACAATAAAGAAATCATACTGAAACCACCATAAACAAAGGCCCCGAGTAAAAATGGGGAAGAAACTATATGTAAATACTATGTGAAAGGAATTTGCAGAGATAAGGGAGGAGAATGTATTTACGAACACCCTCCTTTGTGCAACTACTTCTACAATAATAGTCACTGCAAATTTGGTGGAAAATGCAAATTCTACCATCCGGACATTTGCAAGACCTACGCGACATATGGAACCTGCCAGTACTGGAGAAAATGCTACTACCATCATCTCCCGACAAATTCAAAGGACAAAGGACAAGTTTCAAATGACAAGAGGAGGAATGTGAGAAAAAAAATATGTACCCAAATAGCAAACAAAACTCTTTAAACACAAATAGCACACAAAATTTTTTCAATATCTCAGACATAATACGGCTGCTAAGTCTTATACATCACATGCAGTTGACACAGCTGGGAACCCTCGAGCCGGACCGCTTCATGGCAAGAAGCTACCAGAACAGGTAGGCGGGAACGGATCCATCTCGGAGGACCACAAGGCTACAAAACACGCGATATCAAAGGACAACGAACTTAAAATGCACAAGGGGCAATGCAAAACAAAGAACATAAACATTATCCTGGCAAATATTCAAGGAATAAAGCCGAACAACTCACTAAACAAAGTTTCGTACCTGAAAGATTTTATGGACGAAACAAGGGCGGACATCGCATGCCTCACAGAAACACATCTTAAAGATTGCCAAGGAAACTGTGATAACTGTGAACACTGTATCGATAGAAAGAATTGCATATCGATGGATTCAACTTACTAAGAGCGGATAGAACAGCGAGATGTAAAGGTGGATATGCTATTTTTATACATGAGAAGCATATGACATAGACGGTAATAAGTAAATCCAAAAGCTTCGTGTAAATCCTTGCAGTGAAAATAGAGAAACTAAACATGGTACTGATAGTCATCTATAAACCTCAAAACTCTCCAAATGAAAAATGTTTGGATGCCATTGATGATATCAGAACCCTAATAAAGTCCGTAAACTCCCCATCCCCTAATATGCAAATACAAAAAGCTGGGTAGAAATATATTTATACAGCAAAAGAAGGGGGACACAAGAGAGGACTGGGAGCAAGCAAAAATGCCGATGGCTCTAAGAAACGAGTTTATGCTGACAAAGGAGATAACAGAAAATACCAGTGAAAATAACTGCCTTGATCTGGTATTCATAAATAACACGAACTTGATTGCCGATATAAAAATAACCCCAACAACATAATCGAATTATCAACAACTATGGCGATAACATTAAAACACAATACACATACGGAAGGAAGAACCAAATCTGGGGTTTTTAACTTAAACTCCAAGACCATAAATTGGGAAGAAATCAGATCACACATACTAACAACCTTGGAAGAAAAGACGCTGAGAATTTTAGAAAAATATGCTCCGAAAGCACAGCCTAAAGGAAAGAGGAACTGGATAGAGAGGCAAAAGAGAAGAATATTCCGCAAAACAAAGAGAGTAGCGACGAAGTTAGCTAATTGCGGAGACAACAATGCCAGGAAAGTAATACAAGAAAACTGGAGAGTATCGATACGGAAATACAAATTCTGATAAAGGGCCATACAGAGAGGGAAGAGGAAAAGGCGGTAGAAGCAATAAAAGAAAATCAAAAATACTTCTACATCTATGTGAAAAGGAAAACAAAAATGTCGCTACTATCGGGTTGAGAGCCCAGTATGAATCAGTCTTCAGTACCCCAAAAAGTGACAAAGCGATACCTGACATAGATTCATTCTTCGAAGAGAAATTGCAAAGAGAATGTATAACAAACTTTGATTTTACCCCAGAAGATGTAGCGAGAGCTATAGGACAAATGAAATCACATCCACCTGCAGGTCCGGACAAATGGAACGCACTATTAATTAAAAACTGTAAAAATGAAATAGCTACACCCTTATACTGGATATGGAGAAGATCTCTGGACACTGGAGAAATACCGAACATCTTGAAAAGAGCAAACATTGTCCCTATATATAAAGGAGGGGATAGATCTCAAGCAAAGAACTATAGGCTAGTGTTATTGACGACCCACCTTACCAAAATATTTGAAAGAATAGTAAGAGAGAAAATCTATGACTTCTTGGAGACACTGGAAAGATTCAACGAAAATCAGCATGGACTCCGATCAGGAAGTTCATGCCTATCACAACTTACAGAGCATAACAATATCCTTGATGCACTTGAAGGCAATGAAAACTATGAATGATGTAATATACACGGATTTTGCTAAGGCTTTCGACAAATGTGATCATGGTATAAGAGCACATAAAATGAAACATGGGAATAACAGGCAAAATGGGAAAATGGATCTACAACTTCCTCAGAGAACGTCTACAAGTCGTCAAAATTCAAGGTGTATCATCATCAGAATCAGAAGTACGCAGCTCAGTACCACAAGGTACAGTACTGGCCCCACTCTTGTTCATTATCATGCTAACAGTCATAGATAGTGGAGTAAACAGCAACAGTATAGTAACATCCTTTGCAGACGATACAAAGATCAGCAGAAAAATCAGCGATGCAAATAAAGTGGAGGCCTTGCAGAGGGACACAAACAAAATATCACATGGTCAGAAGACAACAATATTACATTTAACACCGAGAAATTTCAGCTCTTGAGATATGGTAGAAATTATGGACTTAAACAAACTGCATATTATGCTCCAGATAGACAGGAAATTCAGAGAAGGACGAAAGCAGTCGACATGGGGGCAATAATGACCAATGATGCGAAATTCGAAACACAAAATCAGAGAGCGATAAACAAAGCAAAAAGAGTCGCGGGACAGATACTAAGAACGTTTAAAACCAGGGACAAGACAGTAATGATTCCCCTGCTGAGAACACTGATCATACCAATATTTGAATACTGCTCAGGTTTGACGTCCCCATATAAAAAGGAAGAAATTTATAAACTAGAAGACACGCAGAGACATTTCACAGCCAAGATAGATGGCTGCAAAGAACTCAACTACTGGAAAAGACTACGTAAACTAAATCTGTACTCTCTGGAAAGAAGAGAGAGGTTCACTATAATCTACATATGGAAAATGGTCGAAAAATTGGTACCATCCTCAAACTAAACCCAATTATCATTCAAACAAAGTTGGAAAATAGGAAAGGCAGAATGTGTAGTGTTCCCAAATTAAAGGCCCAACAAGGAACATCTTCAACACTAAAGGAAAATAGCTTGGTTGTCAGGGGGCCAGACTTTTTAACCAGCTTCCAAAGGACCTCAGAAACGTTTCAAGGGTCAAAGTTAAAGTCTTCAAGAGAAGACTAGATGCCTGGATCAGGACGGTACGAGATGAGCCGGGTGTACCTGGCTATGTGCGGTGGAGAGCGCAAGAGAGCAACTCGCTCCTCCACCAAGCGAGGCCTAGAAGCGGGGGCTACTAGCTTGACCTTCGTTTGAAGAGAGACCAACACACGGAATTTCAACTAGGTCAACGAGGTGTATATATATATATATATATATATATATATAAAACAATATAATACGGAAGGAAGAGGTAGATGAGAGAAAAGAAATAAGTAAAAGTTGCGAAGTTGTCAAACTGTCCAACGAGCGAAACGATAAAAAGATAATAACTAAAAACGTAGAAAATAAACAGCCAAAAAAAAAAAAATGATAATACCAAAATTAAGAACTTTGAAAATAATAAGAAAACAAGAAGTAGAAGCGTAGAAAATATCGTATGTAAATACTACGCGAAAGGGAACTGCAGATATCGGGATGGGCAATGCATATATGCACATCCCACATTATGCAACACGCATTACACAAGTGGATACTGCAAATTTGATAAGAAATGCAAGTTTCATCATCTTACGGTCTGCAAAACCTATGCAAGATATGGGAGTTGCAACTACGAAAAAAATTGCCGCTACCACCACCCTCAAAGGAACGCAACGAGTGAACAGGAAAAACGAACAATGCAAGATATAGGAGTTGCAAGTACGGAAAAAAAATGCCGTTACCACCACCCTCAAAAGAAAGCAACGGGTGAACAGGAAAAATGAACGTCAAAGAAGAGTGCCAATTTTTTTTACACGCAGCCAACACAATTCAGCTGCTAAATACCATTCAGCAATTACAAAACCATCTGACAAATATAGGAATCCGAGAGCCGGACAGAAGTCACGCACAAAGGCACTTCATGCGTTATCGGGACAACAGGTACCGACAAAGATAAAAAGAGGTAAATTCTCAGAGGACCACAAGGCAACGAAACCGGCACCACCATTGGAAAACAAATCGGAACCACCTGTATGCGAAAACGAAAGAGAAAAAATAAAAATAATCCTAGCCAACATTCAGGGCCTTAAATCAAACCATTCCCTGAACAAAGTTTTATACCTGAAAGGACTCGTGCTAGAAGCCGGAGCAGACATTGCATGCCTCACGGAAACTCATCTAAAGGACTGCCAGGCGAACTGTGAAAATTGCGAGTCCTGTATTGACACAAAAGAAATACAAATTGACAGCTATAACATCCTCCGAGCCGACAGAACAGGGAGGCGTAAAGGAGGATGTGCTATTTACACACGCGAAAGGCATATGGCAGAAATGACTATAAGTACCTCAAACAGCTACGTAGAATGTGTAGCAGCAAAAGTTGAAAAATTAAATATGGTGCTAATTGTAATGTACAGACCCCCAAACACGCCAACCTCAAAATTTTCAGATTCCATTACAGAGGTAAGAAACTGGGTAAAAGATCTACACTCTCCAACCCCAAATATTTTTCTCTGTGGTGATTTTAATTTCCCACATGAAATATAAAAGGATAGGAAAAAATATATGTATACACCAGGAAAAGGGGTGCACACGAGAAGACCAGGAGCAGGTAAAAATGCTACTAGCTTTAGCTGATGAATTTATGTTAACGCAAGAAATAACAGAAAACACAAGAAAAAACAACTGCCTAGATTTGGTATTCACAAACAACAGTAATCTAATTGATAATGTAGAAATATCCCCAACTATGATATCAGACCACAACATCATTGAAATAACAACTAATATAAAGGCAACAGGAAAGGAAAGAACACGAACAACAGAGAGAAGTAAATTCGAAATTTTTCATTTTCACTCCAAAGCTACAGTATAAACTGGGAAGATGTGACATCCAGCATGGAAGTAATAGACTGGAAAACCAGTTTCGAGGCCAAGACAACGGAGGAGATGCTAATGACGTTAGAGGAGATGCTAATGACGTTAGAGGAGAAGATGTTAGAAATTGTGGAAAAACATGTCCCAAAAATACAACAAAGAGGAAAGAGAAGCAGGTTCGAGACAAAAGAGGGCATTTTTTCGAAAGAGAAAAAGAGTGACTGCAAAATTAAGTAACTGTAAAGATAACAACATCAGAAAAATATTAAATGATAGACTGCAAAGTATCGATGACGTCATACAGAAACTAATCGAGAAGCATACAGAAAAAGAAGACGACGCTATAGAAGCGATAAAGCCTAACTCAAAGACACGGGAGAAATACCGGGCATCCTGAAGAGCGCGAACATCGTCCCAATATATAAAGGAGATCCATCCGAGGCCAAAACCTATAGGCCAGTGTCGCTTACATCTCATCTCACTTAAATATTTGAAAGAATAGTTACACAGAAAATCTATGACTTTTTGGAAACTCAGAAAAAATTCAATGATAATCAACATGGGTTTCGGTCAGGCAGATCACGCCTATCACAACTAATGGAACACTACAACAACATTATTGATGCACTTGAAAGTAATGAAAACTATGATGTACTATACACAGACTTTGCTAAAGCGTTCGACAAGTGTGAGCATGGAATCATAACACATAAACTGGAATATATGGGAATGACAGGAAAAGTAGAGAAATGGATATATAATTTCCTTAATGAGCGGCGGCAAGTCGTTACAGTACAAGGAGTACAAGGAGTACAAGGAGTAGTTCCACTACTCTTCATAATCATGCGAACTGACATAGATGAGGACGTTACCAGAGACAGCACAGTAACATCCTTTGCGGTTGACACAAAGACCAGTAGAAAAATAAGAAACCCAGAAGATATAGGATCTCTACAAACCGACATGAACAGAATCTACAACTGGACGGAAGACAACAATATGAAGTTTAACACAGAGAAATTTCATCTGTTACGGTACGGAAAAAGAGAGAATCTAAAATCCATGGAATATTATACCCCAAATGGACAGGAAAATTCAGAGAAATTCTAGAGCAAAAGATTTAGGGGTTGTAATGACAGATGATGCGAAATTTGAAACACAAAATAAGATAGCAGTAAACAGAGCAAAGAGAATAACGGGACAGATATTGAAAACCTTTAAACGAAGGGATAGGAATGTAATGATTCCTCTACTGAAAACACTGATCATACCCAAATTGGAATACTGATCGGTCCTAACATGCTCATATAAAAAAGAAGACATTTGACAGCTGGAAGGGATCCAGAGAAGCTTCACAGCCAAGATCAACGAGTGCAAAGAATTAAATTACTGGGAAAGGTTACGCGAACTAGACCTATATTCACTGGATAGGAGAAGAGAGAGATACACCATTATTTACACTTGGAAAATAATGGAGAAACTAGTCCCTAATCTTACTCTGAACTCTATAACTCCCCAAACAACGGTGGAAAGTAGAAACGGTAGACTGTGTCGTATTCCCAAATTGAAGGCGAGGCAGGGAACATCCTGAACCCTGAAAGAAAATAGTTTTGTAGTGAGAGGACCAAAACTGTTTAATCAGCTGCCCAAAAACCTAAGAAACACGAAGGGAGTTGCAGTGGACATCTTCAAAAGAAGACTAGACGCCTAGCTCAGAACAATCCCCGATGAGCCGGGCGTACCTGGCTATGTGAGGTGGAGAGCACAAGAAACCAACTGTCTACTTCACCAGGCCAACACGAGAGGGGAGGCGACAAGTTTGACCTTCGCGAAATGAGGAATCATCGCACGGAACCTTTGTAAGGTTGTAAGGCAAGGTGTGTATATATATTATGTAGGAAAAAGGCCAAAGGCGGACATCCGCCAAAACGACCCTCCCTCCCTAGATGAAGAAGAGAGCCTAAATCAACATCCAGGGATTTCCAGATGCCTGGACACTCTGCGTTTGAAAGACTGGAGGTCATATACAGGGGGAAAGATCGAGAGTAGGAGATTCTTCCAGAGTTCACCGGTTGAGTAGATGAAAAAGTGAGAATACCGATTAACCTTCTTATTAGAGAGTGGGACAGAGAGTGAATGAGAATACGTCGAAAGTCTGGTACTGCGTACTTTCATCAAAGGAGTCATGCAGTTAGAGAGTTCAGAAGAACGGTGTCCGTTATAATAGCGATAGTAAAGAGAGAGGGTGAGGCAACATTGCGGCGAAAAGAGAGGAATTGAAGACGGTCAGTCAGAGGCGGGAAATTTGATGAGGCGAAAAGTTTTTGATTCCATCTGGTCAAGTAGAGCCGTGTGGGTTGAGTCACCTCATACGTAAGAAGCGTATTCCATACAAGGGCGGACAAGACCCCCGTACAGAGACAGCAACTTAGAGGGGACAGCACACCTAATCTCTTAGAAGCTGTTTTGGAAAGAAAGTACAGTATGTGTGATGTTTCCAGGAAAGATCACGAGAAAAAGGAAGCACCAAGAATGTTAAGAGAAGAGGAAGGATTGAGTTGTGTATTGTTGAAGATAAGGGGATAGTCGTGTGGAAGATTGTGATGAGTAGACAGATGAAAGAACTGAGATTTTGAGACATTGAAAGCAACAAGTTTTTCTCTGCCCCAATCAATGATAGCAGAAAGAATAGAGTTTCCTACGTGAATCATGAAGTGACTGTCGAAAGCGACGCTTTATGAAGCGGGTGGAGAAGTGTCTGAAGTGAAGGGTGAAATCATCGTCCTTAGAGTGGATAGGACAGGAAGTGGGACTTAATAGATCATGATAAATAAAAGGAAAAGTGTAGGTGACAGGACAGAGCCCTGAGGAAGACCACTATTAATTGGTGGCGTACTGATTAATCGGCAGCGGCAGAATCGAATATTTTTTGGGTATCAGCACTGGCCAAATTTAGTCGATTCTCTTACCGATTCTTTGACATTTTAAAATTTTCATTACAAAAGGTAATCTATATTTATAGAAAACTAAACATACAAAAAAAACACTATTTATGATAATTTATATTCAATTCAAAGTGGGATTGTATAAAATATATTTTCCATTTACTAAAAAGGCAAAGCTTAATAAGTTAAGTTTCCCATAAATTTATATTTTCTCTAATGAGCTAACCTCTAGATCGCCAGTGAAGCTGCTCATGCGGAACCCAAACTGACTATCTAAAATAATATAGTGAGAAGGGAGGTGTTTAAAAAAATTCCTATTAAAAATAGATTAAAAAAGTTTAGAAAAGTAAGAAATAAAAGCAATTGAACGATATGTGATAATAAAAACCCACTCTAATAGACAGAGTTTATTTCCACAACAGTTTCGAGGCCCACTGGCATCCTTTTCGGGTGGATACAGAAAAACGAATGGACCAAAAACGAGAGGGAAAACAGTCCAGAGACCATTGAGAAATTCACTAAATCACAACTTTTACAGGGAATGTTGTAGACACAGGCTTGTTCCTGTTTTGCAACGTTATTCCTAACCAATTTACTTTTTACAGTAGACGAATATTTGAACGCCAAAACAAACTTAAAATCTTTCGTCAAAGGTTTTACACTTTCTAAGCCGGCAATGTAAGGCAAACTCACATATTGTTTTTGGTTAACTAAAGGTTCCCGAGGGGCATAAAAATATTTCCTGGCTTTAAAATACGCCTTTCTGATAAACCAGTCAGGATATTTTAAATCCTTAAAAATGTTCCAAATCTTTGAATGTGGGCAAATGTGGGCTACAAATCCTGAGAGCTCTGAGAAAAATGCGAAGGTACTTATTAGCGGGACCCTTTAATAAAATGCCCTTCCGGTGTCGGGAGGACGGGATCGTTAGATCCCGTCCTCCCGACACCGGAAGGGCATTTTATTAAAGGGTCCCGCTAATAAGTACCTTCGCACAAATTAAAACTATCTTCTTGTTCTACACATACAGATTCTATTATTTTGACATAATTAATACCTAATTGACATAATTAGATGTTTTGGTCATTAACAAAAGCGGAAAGCCCAATTTCACGGTCACTGTAATTCGTACATTCATTATTTTTCATATCATGATGAAGGTGTTAAAAGCTCAATTATTTCTTCCATTTTTCTCAGAGCTCTCAGGATTTGTAGCCCACATTTGCCCACATTCAAAGATTTCGAACATTTTTAAGGATTTAAAATATCCTGACTGGTTTATCAGAAAGGCGTATTTTAAAGCCAGGAAATATTTTTATGCCCCTCGGGAACCTTTAGTTAACCAAAAACAATATGTGAGTTTGCCTTACATTGCCGGCTTAGAAAGTGTAAAACCTTTGACGAAAGATTTTAAGTTTGTTTTGGCGTTCAAATATTCGTCTACTGTAAAAAGTAAATTGGTTAGGAATAACGTTGCAAAACAGGAACAAGCCTGTGTCTACAACATTCCCTGTAAAAGTTGTGATTTAGTATACGTAGGAGAAACTGGAAGAAATATTGAAACCCGTATTAAAGAACATAAATATGCCTTCAGAAGTTGTAATACTAATAATGCAATTTTTTATCACGCCAGCCAAAATGATCATGCTATGGATTGGGAATCAATTAATTACTTTATAGATGCAATAATTATGTCAAAAGAAAAATGATAGAATCTGTATGGATAGAACAAGTGGATAATTTAATTTGTGCCAAAGTACTTATAAGCTGGACCCTCTAATGAGATTCTTGGTTAAAAAATCCCTTACGGCGTCGGGTGAACGGGATCTAGCCTCGGTGTGAATTTCTTAAAGGTCTCTGGATTGTTTCCTTACTCGCTTTTGGTTCATTCGTTTTTTCGGTAAAATGTAAATGGAATAATAAACGTAATAGTAATAAATATAAATGTAATAATAAAGGTAATAATAAAATTAATAAATGTAATAAATGTGGAAATGAATGTAAATGCAATAATAATAAATGTAATAATAAAGGTAATAAAATAAATGTAATAATAAATGTAAAGGTAATAATAATAAATGTAATAATAAAGGTAATAAAATAAGTGTAATAATAAATGTAAAGGTATAATAATAAATGTTATAAACGTAAATGTAATAATAAATATAATAATAAATGTATTAATTATGTCAAAGTAATAGAATCTGTATGTATAGAACAAGAAGATAGTTTTAATTTGTGCGAAGGTACTTATAAGCGGGACCCTTTAATAAAATGCCCTTCCGGTGTCGGAAGGACGGGATCTAACCTAGGTGCGAATTTCTTATGGTCCCTGGATTGTTCCCTTCTCGCTTTTGTTCCTTCGTTTTCGGTTTGGGTAATAATAAATAATAATGTAGTAATAAAATGCCCTTCCGGTGTCGGGAGAACGAGATCTAACCTAGGTACAAATTTCTTAATGGTCTCTGGATTGTTTCCTTCTCGCCTTTTTTCATTCGTTTTTCGGTTTATAATTTCTGTAATAATAAATAACAATGTAATAATAAATGTAATAATAAATTCATAATTTCTGTAATAAATAATAATGTAATAATAAATGTAATAATTATGTAAAAAATAATAGAATCTGTATGTATAGAACAAGAAGGTAATTTTAATTTGTGCGACGGTACTTATTAGCGGGACCCTTTAATAAAATGCCCTTCCGTTGTCGGGAGAACGGGATCTATCCTATGTGTGAATTTCTCAATGGTCTCTGGACTGTTTTCCCTCTCGTTTTTGGTCCATTCGTTTTTCTGTATCCACCCGAAGAGGATGCCAGTGGGCATCGAAACTGTTGTGGAAATAAACTCTGTCTATTAGAGTGGGTTTTTATTATCACATTTCGACCTCCACGCAGAAAAGTAAAGTTTTTGCATTTAATTGAACAATAGATGGAGGGCTGAGAGCGGTCACCCTTTTTTGGGACAGGCTGAATTAAAGCGAGCTTGCAGCAGGAAGGAAAAGTAACAGATGAAAGACAAAGACGAAAATGTTTGCATGGAACACCATCAGGACAGTACGTTTTCAAAAAGTTGAGCCCAGACAGGGTAGAATAAACATCTTTGGAGAAGATTCTAATTTCAGACATAATTAAGTCAGACGGAGGAGGAGATTGAAGAACAGCACCGGAATCGTCCATGGTTGAGTTGGAGGCGAAAGTCTGAGCGAAGAGTTCAGCTTTATCAGGAGAAGAGACGGCAAATGAGCCGTCGGAATAGAAAAGAGGAGGGAATGAAGAAGTAAAGCTGTTGACAAGGTTTTTGACTTGGCTCCAGCCTCCCAATCAGAAGTGCCAAGGTGCCAAAGGCGTCTCCTTTTTGGAGGATCGAAAAACCGAACTGGGGCGATAGGACAGGAATTGTGATCGGAGGAGCCCAACGGAGAAAAAGTTTGAGAGAGTAAAAAGAATGAGGTGTGAGAAATAAATCGAGAATTTTGGGTCTATCTCCAAAGGAATCGGGAATACGAGCAGGATGTTGTAAAATCTGCTTTAGGTCATTCAAGAGAGAGAAGTTGTAAGCTAGTTTACCAGGGATGTCAGTGAAGTATGAGGAAATCCAAAGGTGGTGGTAAACATTCAAATCTAAATTGGAGATTTCAGCAAAAGGAGAGCAGGATAGAATGCATTCCACTTTGGAAGTAAGATAGTCAAAGAGTTCTGGATCGTCAGTAGATTAGGAGAAAAGTAAACAACGCAGATATATTTTATTTGAGATTGACATGTAAGCCGTTGCCAGAGTGAATAGAATTCGAAGGATTCACGTCCGAGAATACGAGAGCAAGTCAGGTCGTTGCGTACATATACGCAACATCCACCTTTGGAATGAAATTGAATATAAAGAAAGTAGGAGGATACAGAAAAGGGGTTTCTGTCAGCCGCCTCAGAAACCTGAGTTTCAATGAGGAAGAGAAGTTGAGGTTTAGAGGAGCAGAGGTGGTGTTCAACAGATTGAAAATATGAGGAAAGGCCACAAATGTTGCAGAAGTTTATGAAAGGTGAGTCAGGCAGACGCCAAGGACATCTCGATTAGGCAGTAGGAGAACCATTCCCACTGCCGGGTCTGTGTTCCCGGTATCGGTAGCAGGGGAGCTAGAAGTTGGGAAATTTATGGTCCCCTTCCCAGAGGACTCCGAGCTGTTGAAGTCGATGTCATTTTGTTGTTGTTCTTTTAATTTTAAAAAGAATGTGTAGTGTGTAAGGTGCACATATGTGAAGTGTTTGAGAGCATGCTGGACTGCTCACAGGGTAGGTGAGACACGGAAAAAGATCAGATATATACGGGTGTATATGTATATATATTAACCCCTCCATCTATGCCTTGGGCGGTTCGAAGTTCACGGGGGTTCTGGTTAGGTGGCAGCAACGGATGTGTTACTCTGGAGTATCTGGTACCGTATAGGGAATCGCAGAAGTTTCTCTTATACTACTCTCCGATTTCTTCTTGTAGTGGATCGGAGGATTCTGTGAAGCTTACTAAATTCTCTGAAGGTTCCCCGATTCTTCTTGTAACGTATCGGAGACAAAGATATTCTCTTACTGTGTTTACTGCTAAAATGTTATAGGTAATGCTCAGCCTCTAAGTTAAATCAGACAAATCAGAATAATAATTTGAAAAATTGTTTGACTATTTATACTGAATTTTTGTTGACATCATTATATTTAATGTTGACCTGTTTTTTTCTTATTATCAATAGGCTGAATTACTTTGCAAAATATTTGAAGATAAGGTAAATATTTTAGCTGTAGCAATGTCTAAACAGATAAGCAAGATATTTGAAGATGAAGCCATAGTTTTATTTTAAACTGCATATTGACAGATCTGATGTTATCATGATCTGCCAAGTTAACTAAAAGTGGAAATTGAAATATGCATTTTATTAGGAATTACAATTAAACATGCACATGAGCAAAAATTAAATGCCTAAAATTTAAAATTAAGTGTTAAGCAAGACATGACTTCATCTTTTACAACGAAGAGAGAATGTATAAAGAAAATGAACATTGAAGAATTTAACAAGATTACATTATGAAGCTGAATTTTAAACAAATTATTAAGTAAATTAAAAAGAAATAATTCATCAATTACACCGGTCTGCATGAAAATCGATTTCTTTATTTTGAGTTGTGATTCTGAAGCAGTTCGCTGCGCTGAATTAAAAAATGCTACCAGTTTTTTTCTATCACCCACAGTTTTAAAGTTATTAGCAAAACAATTTTGGGGCGTTTTGTAATTTTTTACCTTTTTTATCTTTAATTAATTTCGTTTTTTCATATTTTTCAGATAGATAATTCTAACATTACGTCTTTAAAATTTTAATAATGGCTTCTAGAGGATGTACCCATAGTCCAGACATATTTTGTTATATTTGTGGTCGGTATGTTGTTGTAAAACAAAGGACAAATGTAACGACCTTCATTAAGAGAGCTTATCATGCTTATTTTGGAATTAAATTAGGAGATCAAGACAAAAGTTGGGCTCCACCAAAGGTTTGTCTTACGTGTGTTGCGGCACTAAGGAATTGGAGCAAAGGTAAAAAGAAAAGTTTGCCATTTGGGATCCTATGGTATGGCGCGAGCCTAGAAACCATACCGACGACTGCTACTTCTGTTCTTGCAATGTTAAAGGTTATAATGCAAAGAATAAAGAGAGCCTTCAATACCCAAGTCTTCCATCTGCAATAAGGCCGGTACCCCATGGTCCAGAAGTTCCTATTCCCCCCCCACCCGAGAGTCTGGATCAATACAATTCAGATTCTGATTCAGCTCCAAATCCAGACAATGATGATGTTTATGAACAGCCAACAGCTGACCGAGATCCTAAACCATTAACCCAAGCCGAACTAAATGACTTAGTCAGGGATTTGAATCTGCCTAAGGACTCTGCAGAACTTTTGGGTCTAGATTGCAGGAGAACAATTTATTGGCATCCGACACATACTTCGCTTGGTACAGAAATCGTGAGAAAGACTTCGTGTCTTTTCTCGAAGATGGTCCCTTGGTATTTTGCAAGGACATCACAGGATTAGAGTGCAAGCTAGGCATCGAATACCAAACCAGTGACTGGAGGTTTTTATAGATTCCTCTAAAACCAGTCTAAAAGGAGTGTTACTGCACAACGGTAACAATATGCATCAATCCCAGTGGCCCATTCTACTCATTTAAAAGAGACCTATGATAACATGAAACTGCTTCTGGAAAAAATTCAGTATCAAAATCACAGATGGATATTGTGTGGGGATCTCAAAGTCCTTTGCATGTTACTTGGGCAGCAATCAGGATACACTAAGATGCCATGTTTCATCTGCGAATGGGATAGTCGAGCACGTGATCAGCACTGGAAGAGGAAAACTTGGCCTCCTAGAGAGAATCTTACCACAGGATCAAAGAACATTTTACATGAACATCTAGTTGAACAAATAAAATCCTCCTACCACCCTTGCACATTAAGTTAGGCTTGATGAAGCAGTATGTCAAAGCATTGAATAGAGAAGGTGAGTGTTTCAAGTACATTTGTTCAAAATATCCAAAGATTAGCTACGAGAAAATAAAGGAAGGTGTTTTTATAGGTCCTCAGATTAGAAAGTTATTGACAGACAATCATTTCCTGAACACAATGACCAATAAAGAAAAAGAAGCATGGCTTGGTTTCAAAGATGTTGTTGAAAACTTCTTGGGAAACTACAAAAGCCAAAATTATGAAAGACTGGTGGAAAATATGTTTAACAAGTTTTGCGCCTTAGGCTGCAACATGAGCCTGAAAGTTCACTTCTTATTTTCGCATCTTGACCGTTTTCCCGAAAATCTCGGAGATGTCAGTGAGGAGCAAGGGGAACGATTTCACCAGGACATCAAAACCATGGAAAGAAGATATCAAGGAAGATGGCATACAAATATGATGGCGGATTACTGCTGGTGTCTGCAACGAGATCAGCCTAACGCACAGCATAAGAAAACATCAAAGAAGCACCGGTTTAGTCGTCATTAGTCAGATCTACCTTCGTAGTCTTAAGTCTTTGGAATAAGTCCTGAAATGTTTGCACGTAAAGAAGGTAAATATATTTTGTTTCTTTCAGTTATTTTTTTATTCTTTCATAAACAAGCAATATGCTTGTCCAAGAGCTAGGAGCTATTTAATTCTGCTTTAATTAGGTTTTACTCTATCACCTAAAGATTTCGTGCTACAAGGGGTGTTGTAATACCTCATCTGTCCCCAAATGTTAACCACCCATTGATGGGAGGGGAGAGAGTATTTTGCTGGCGAACGGGACTGGTTGTTATATTATTTACCTACATTATTATGTAAGCGTTACTGTAGTCTATAACAACAAAATTTATGTTTAGCATGTGCAATCCAATGTTGGTCCTCGATAAGATGGTTCACATTTGGGGATAAATGGGGGGATTTATGACATACCCTGTAGTAAGAAAACCATACGTGATAGGGAAAAACTAACTATATTTTTGAGATCAGCGCACTCAAATTATATAGAATCACCAACTAGTTTGTAAAAATCGATCGACAAGTTTTCAAATGTGTACTGGTGTTATTCGGCAAAAAATAAAATAGAAAGAAAATAAAAAAATATCCAAACTCGTGTCAGCGTATGCGAATTTGGACTCTGTATGTAAAAATGAATATAAGAATATAAATATATAAGGTTGTAACATATATTCTGCTCGATTTTTTGGTTCATTCAGAACAAAAATTAAATGATTTATAAGGAAAAATTTGCTCGCATTTTTAGTTATTCAAACAAAAATTAAATGACATAATGAGAAATTAATCATCCACTATAACTCCCTTCTTTTTCTGTATCGTGATGAAACATGTGCGAACCTGTTACCGCGTGTATTTTGCAACATTCTAAAACATTTCACATTATCTTGAGGTTATTCTATTATCTATCGTCCGTTTACTAATCGAGCAGAATTTATGTTACAACTGATATGTAATATAAGTATTATATAAATATAAAGATTATATGAATATAAGGATTATATGAATATAATGAATATAAGGATTATATGAATATAATGAATATAAGGATATGAATATAAGAATTATATGAATATAAGAATCATACGAATATAAGATTATAGGAATATAAGAATTATATGAACATAACGAATTATATGATATTAGAATATATGAATATAGGAATAATTCATTGTTCATTTTACAGGGCTCTTCCCCTAGAATGATATTAATACAATAACATAACATCCTAACTAGTTCTAACTAGATGATAACTAGTGGTTTTTATAATACAGATTTATATACAAAACATGAGTTGGAGTGGTTAAGTTTAGTTCACGTGGTCGGGTACGCACTCTTGGTCGCGCATAATTATATAGTTTCACACTGTTCGGTGTTTCTGTTTTCCTTCGTTCCAAGAAATGATCTTTTTACTACAAATATACCGAGGATAATAGCACATACAACAGTGGCGGCTCGTGACTAAAAATTCTAGGGGTGCTGTCTCTAAGAATGGGTTGAAATAATTATGAAATAAAAGGATGAGCATTGAGCAATGAATAAAAGTTTCAAAAGTTATTGAAAAAGTTATTCAGTGAGCTCATCCTTATATTGTTCTTGATTATTTCAATTGTAAATACAAAATTTAGAGGCACTGCAGTTCCGCAGTGCCTACCGACGAGCCGCCACTGACATGCAATAATGATACTAACGCAGATGTTGAAAAAATTGTTACTGGTTGTAGTATTTGTAAAAGGTTATTCTGGTTATCATCTGAAGTTTGAAAACGACTCAATTGATCATTTCCATTTAGAAGCATGAAGTTCGGGTAGGATGGTTACCGGCTTCATGGAGAGATTTAAGATTTCTATAACGGATTTAAATTTAGTTTGCGGACGAGGAAGGGTATGAGTCATTAATGGTAACCTTATAAGCGTTGTATATTTGGAAGGTTTTTGAACGTAAGGAACAATGAATTGGTAGACGGATAACAGTCGGATTTTGATGAGTGAATAATTTGACGGGACACCGAAAGTAGCGGTTGTTCCTATTCGCGAAAGAAACCCAGATGTCTGGTCCAATTCGGAGTTGAACGGTTTTAGAGGAATGGAATTTCGTGAAAGAACATACCGGGGCTGACAGTCACGGATTAAGTCGATAAAGCAGGACCTAGTGGTTGGAAGAATTACTGGTTTGAGTGGAGGATAAAGTCATAAGTGAGTACATCGAAAAATGGTACAATCATGAGGGAGGTGTAGGGGCGTGGTCCATATGGAAAAACTATACATGTTACAATATGGTATCGTATGTGATACCTTTATTTCGTAATTAAATATAAATTATTAATTAATTAAATAAATATCTACAAAATGCCTCGGGATTGGCGACATAGCCTATTGGGAATGAAAATAATTGCCATAATACATAGAACCCAGTATGGAGGCATTGGCCCACCCAACCACAAGAAAAATTTATTATTTTGTGTTCAAAATTTTCCACTGCTGACTCATGAAAATTACATCAAGAGAAGAGTCAACGAACTTTGAAGAATCAGCAGATTCCTAACGATTTATACTGGCGGCACTCTGAGCTGCTTATGTTACAGCGATGCTTTAAGCAAGGAAGATGTACTTCATCTTCCTATAAATTCTGAGTGAAATCTTCTTAATATAAAACTTAATAACTATAAAAAGGATAGGCCTATATCTTCAGGTATTTAAATACAGTGACTGCCTATATTAGTTACATCAAAGCAACTCGTTGTGTAACTCCATCGTACCGCGGCCCAACATCGAAAAACATCGTCGCGCCCTACATCGAAACAGAAGCGAGGCCCAACGAAATAATAAAGTAAGGCAATTCCTTTCTTTACCATTAGGCAGTGCAAATACCGAAGGCAATTAAACATAAAGAGGTCCTTTGAAGACCTACACATACATAACTCTCTAACGAAAAAACGTAGGGCTTTTGTCGTTAACTCTCCACTGTAATCTGCTGGAAATTTCCAACGGATGAGGGTTTCAGGCACTCAACCCATAGCCCTATATGGTTTTTTTCACAGTCAATGTACAGTCCAGGTGTATTTTAGAAATTGGGGGTAATTAGTATGGTTGAGTGGGAATATGGGTGATAATTTTAATTGTGTCTGAGAGGTGTGCATCAAGAACTGAAGTGTATCCCATAGTATTAGTGTGGAAAGAGTGATTTTTCTATGGGCTACTGTAGCTGGGTCGCACGCAAAACGCTAATATATCTGCTAGGGTGTATGCTGTAGTTTGAATTTTTTGAATGTATTTTCTAATAGAACGCGACTAATCTGGTCTGTTCCCGGGATATGTTTAACAGAACCGTGAATTTTACTTTCAAATGCTTTTAATTGGGTTTTTATCTGAAGGAGGTTGGTTTTAATTCTAGCAGGGGGTTACAAATTGATGAAAAGGTCCGCGTGTCCTTTCAAAAAAAATTTCCTTTTGCAAGCTTTTCTATAATAACTGCATTAGAAATTTTAATGCTAGGGCTACAAGAGTAAATAATTTGCAAAAATATAAGAAGGACAATTTTATTTATTTCTACTTCTTAGATTATACGGAGTTGGGCTGCGAATGAGAACTTTGTAAGAGTTGTTTTCTTACTAATAACTTATTTTATATACATAATTCAACTGCGTTGATTTCGAATAAGGTGTCCATTTTTTCTATCACGTAAGGATTTTCTGCAAACTGGAAGGGAAAAAACAACAACATAAATAAATATTATTTATTTCAATTTACATTTGGTACCTATTTTGCTTTGTTATACTAATTACAAATGCAAACAACTTTAAAAAGAAAGAAGACTATTAACGTCAATTACATATTCATCTTTACAGTATTTGTCCTGAGTTTTCTTGTGAGATCTATGCCTTTTAGTCTCGAATGTACGCTCTGTTCCTTTTCTTTTATATAATAATTCTGGAGTATCCCGTTTCAAGATCCAGCAGTAATCAGCCATCATGCTGATGTCCCACCTTCCCTGATATCTCTTCTCCATTTCTCTGATGTCTTAGTGAAACCGTCCTCCTTGTTATTCGCTGAGTGCTCCGAGATTCTCAGGGAAGTAATCCAAGTGTGAATGTAAGAAATGTAATTTTAGACTCATATTACAACCCAACTCTTTGAACTTATCTAGCATGTTGTCCACAATGTTTTGGTAATTTGGGTCCTTGTTCCCCATAATTTACTGATAACGTCCTTAAAAGCAATCCACGCTTCTTTTTCAAGATTGTTCATTGTTCTTTCAAAGTGTTCATCCACAGTCAGTTTTCTAATCTGGGGACCAACGAAAATTCGTTCTTTCAATTTTGCTTCCGAAAGAGTTGGGAATTTACCATACAGATACTTAAAACAATCTCCATCTTCGTCCAAGGGCTTAACAAATTGCTTTATCAAGCCCAATTTTTTGTGAAGAGGAGGTAAAAGGACTTTCTTCGTGTCAACCAAACTTTCACGTTGAATGTTTTTAGAACCAGGTGTCAGGTTGAATCTGCGTGGCCATTCCTTTTTTATCCAGTGCCGAGTTCTTGCTTGGCTATCCCATTCATACAAAATCATGGAAACTTCGTATAACCTGGTTGTTGAACTAGCAACATACAAATCACTTTTAAGTCTCCACAAAGTAGCCAACCGTGTTCTTTGTGTTTAATCTTAGCTAGAAGCTCAAGATTTTAGTACGTTTCCTTCAAGTGAACCGAATGAGCCACAGGAACGGATGCATACAAGTTACCGTTGTGAAGGAGGACGCCTTTTAGACTTCTTTGGAGGAATCAATGAAAATCTCCACTCATTTGGGTTATAGACTGCAGCGGCTAGCTTAAGTATTAGTTCCGAAACATTGTTGCAATATCCCAGTGAATTTTCTTGAGAAAAATATTGGATGAATTCTTTTTCTCGATTTCTGTACCAGTGAAATGACGTCCTGGGAGAAAGCAAGTTCTTTGCACGAAATCTGGATCCCAAAATCTCTGAAGAATCCTTCGGGAGACACAAATCTCTTACCAAATCATTAAGTTCACGTTGTGTAAACAATTGAGGTTCACCAGCTGTTTCGGTTTGAAAACAATCAATATCATCGTTTCCATCGTCATCAGATACCGAATCAGATGAAGTTATATCAAGAGTATTTGGTTTAGTAGGTACAGGTATACCATGTCCATGAGCAACAGGTCTTACAGCAGACTGAAAGTTTGGATAAGAAATTTCCTTTTTTTTTAGTATTGCACGTAACATGAACAAAAATAGCAGTCATTGCTGTGATTTCTAGGCTCACGCTAGACCATTGGAATCCCAAAAGGTAAAGAATCCTTTTTATCTTTACTCCACAGTCTAAGTTATTCAACACAAACACTGCAAACTTTATGTGGAGTCCATGATTTGTCTTGATCACCAAGTTCCATGCCGAAGTACGCATAGTCTGCTTTCTTGACGAAGTCTGTAATATCTCGCCTTTGTTTTTTCACAGTAAATTTTCCACAAATATAACAGAAAATGTTTGAGCTATTTACACACCCCCTGGTTGCCATAGCAACAAATAACCAAATTTCATAAGAGAAATATAGTCACCGCGCACCTTTTAATAATACTATAACCTCGCACGCACTGGACAGACTGACTCATCTCGTGGCTTGTCAATCAATTATATACTAGCGGTGCGTTTCTCGAATGTTCTAGAAAACGTTATGACGTCACTTCTGATCTGGAAGAATTTATAAGCAGTAGTTTTTAATCAAAATTTAATTGAGTCATTTTTAATGAAAATTACTTACATATGAAATATGAAATATGACATTTTGTGAAAAATCTGTACGTGATGGAGAAAAATGAATATTATTTTCGGAATCAGCGTGCAAAACTTACTACATAAGTGATAAAATATTTCGGAGAACAAAACCATCGCAGGCCTGTGTAATCTCAGCAGTATATAAAAGCTTCTTTTAAATAATCACCATCAGAAAGTGGTTTTCCGTGTTGAGTAATGGTAGATGATAATTCAAAACTAACTGCTGTAATATTGTTGTTTGATTTAAAAATTCTTTTGAAAATAGCAGATTGTTGTTGCTGTTGGTTTAATTGCGGCATAATAATTTCATTCCTTTCCTCATCTGACAATGAGCACAAATTTTTGTGGTTACTTCCAAAATGTCGCTTAATATTATAAAAACGAGCAACAATGTCCACTTTGCAAATACAACAAAAAGCTTTATTATTTCGTTTAATAACACCGTATTTCACAGTCCACTCTTCATGAAATAACTTTCCAGTTCCACTACCTTCAGAACTAGTTTTTCGTTTTTTTGTCGCTATTTTTTTTTATGGGTGATAATTTCTGCACTAATAATTTGGCATTCCCAAACTTAAGGACTTGAACTGCAAAACTGGGAAGACGGATGACGGCGCGGCGCGCACCATGAGTCGGTTGTCATATATACACGCACTTTTTTAAACGTATACTATAAGTCTAAAAACGTTCAATTTGTATCGCATATCGGATTATGTAAAAAATTTTGAAAGATCGTTCAACTAGTTGCTGATTTGCTTCTGCCATCTCGGAAGGTGTTAGAACTGCCGGGTCGATTTGGTCGGCAAATCAAAAAGCAGTCGTTTGTCGTAGTGATATAGGACGAAATGAGGGGTGTCCCCGATGGACATTATAGCCGTTGTTGATGGCTGTTTGCACCATGGGGAGGGAATCATCCCATGTACGGGAGGATGCATCGACAACATGGTGGAAGGCTTCTAAGATCTTCCAATTGTGTCTTTCCACTAAGCCGTTTGCCTGCGGATGGTATGCCACAATGTGTTTTTAATTTTACACATGTTATAGAGACACTCGAACAGTTTGGAAGTGAAACTAGGGCGTTATCCGAAATTAGGATGGAAGGAGTAGTATGGTTTTGGATGACGCGTTACACTAGGGCTCTTGCCACAGTTTCCGAGGTCTGCTTTGGAGTGGCACCTACTTCGCTGTAACGCGAGAAGTGGTCCGTAAACACAATCATGTACTGGTTTCCCTTTGATGTTTTGGGGAATGGTCCTAGTATGTCCATTCCGGTTCTCTGCCAGGGCCTTTGGCATACTGGATATTTATGCATGGGAGTTGTGAATGGTACGTTGCCTTTATGTTTTAAACAAGACGAGCATTCAGCGATGTATTCATGTACCTTTTTTGTTCATTTCGAGAAAATGGTATCGCTCCAAAAGACTCTTGATGGTGCTATCCGGCCCCATATGGCCATACAAAGGTGAGTCGTGACAAAGTCCGATGACTATATCTGCGAGATCTTTTGGTATTTCCACGAGGTCGTTTCCATCTTCGTTCCTAAAATGTACGAGCCCATCTTTTAGGTTGTACTGTTCTTTTACCTTCAATGGTTCCTTTTGTTCCAGGCGAGCCCGAAGGTTCTGGGTGTGTTGGTCCTGTTGTTGGGAGCATTGCAGACATTCGTGGTCGAACACAGGAAGAGTTTCTATCTTATTCACTTGGGTGTCGGGCTTGAGTCTCGACAATCCGTATGGAATAACTTGAAGTTTTCCTGGGTTTATACGATTTTTGCCGCAAAGTCCTGAATCAACAGAACCCATCTTCAAGTAGCTTGTCCTTGAAGAGATACGTGAGTGGCTTATGGTCAGTTTTGATGGTTACATCGTAGCCGTAGACGATATTTCGGAATTTTTTCAAAGCCCAATATACCGCTTGGGCCTCTCGGTTCGTAGTGGAATAATTCCATTGAGGTTCAGAGAGAAGGTGACTGGCATAAGCAGTGGGTAATTCCACACCATCTACGTCCTGTAATAGGACGGCTGCTAGTTCTAAAGGAGGAAGCATCTGTGGCTAGAACAATGGGTTTGGTGTAATCGGGATATTGGAGGATGGGATGACAAGTTAGTTTACCGATTAAAGTTTCAAAAGCATGTTGATGATGAGATTCCCAATTAAATTTAGCATTTTTCTGGAACAAATTGGTAATGGGTTTAGCAATGTTCGAAAATTGGGGGATAAAATTTCGATAGAATCCGACAAATTCAATAAATGCACGAGTGTCGTCGATGGTTTTAGGTACAGGGTACCTTTCCAATGCTTCAAGTTTGGCTGGATCAGGTTTAATTCCAGTGGATGATAGTAGAAATCCTAAGTATAACAGGGATTCCTGTAAAAAGTTGCACTTTGTAAGTTTCAGTTTAAGGTGTGGTTTTCTCAAACGTGATAGCACACTCTGAAGACGTTCAAAGTGTGTTTTTATATCCGAACTATAAACAATAATATCGTCAAGATAGACCAGAGGTTCTACACCTAATAGGTTGGAAAGGACTATATTCATCAACCTAGAGAAATTAGCAGGCCCATTTCGGACTCCGAAAGGTAACACCTGGAATTCGCAATGGCCTCGATTAGTGGAAAGAGCGGTCAATACCCGAGATTCGGGACTGACCTCCATTTGCCAATAACCGAATGCTAAATCGAAGGATGAAAAGAAGTTGGCCCTCCCTACGTTCAGAATTGTCTCCTGTATGTTTGGAATAGGAAAACGGTCTAGGATGGTAATGTGGTTTAGGTCTAAAATCTATACAAGGGCTAGATGTTCCGCCTTTTTTGGAAACAAGAATCATAGGAGCGGAGCAGGGACTACCTGAAGGCTGAATGACATCCTGCTCCAGCATGTCCTTGATGTGTTCCTCAATAGTTACTAATTGGAAATGTGGAACTCTATAGGGAGGAATGAAGATGGGTTTAGAATTGGGTTTCAGCTTCATTTCGAAAGGGACCAAATTAGTTCGGCCCAGAGGATCTCCTTTTTGGGCAATCACATCTCTATTTCTTATCAGGAAATCGAGGAGTGATTCCAGTAGTTTGGGATCCTGTAAGGCTGATGACTCCTGAAGGCAGTGCTCCAGACATTTCTTATATTCTTCTTTTAATGCTGAAGGGTTTAACTCTAAGGAACTGGAAACACGATTTATAGGACTGGTGAGGAAATCTGAATTTATTTCTACTGTGGAAACAGTTCCTATTCTCTGATTTGAAGTTAATTCAATAGGACTTTTTCCTTTTTTAAAACAAACAACAGGGATAGCTGAATTTTGACTATGACTAAGACCTTGGGCAATAAGAACATCTTTCTTGAAATTAATTTTCTCTGTAATAAGAGTGCGATCTGACTCTAATAGTTTTCCTTGACCGTTTATTAATCTTGGTAGGAAACAAATCTTATCATAAGGTGCTATTGTTATATGCGCTGTAGGGCATATGAAAAATTGTGAATCTGACTCTGGTTCGGTGATTAAAATTTGCCTTATTGGCTGAAAAATCGTTTCAGTTGGATTTCGAATATCAACTGCTGAGTTAACTGAAACTGGCTGACTGGAAACTGGCTGACTGGAAATTGACTGACTAGAAACTGATTGAATGGAAGCTGACTGTGTTGATCCTGCTGGATTCAACAACTGGAACTGATTACTCTGGGGGCTGATTTCTGGGCGGTTGTCCCTCTGGATGCAACCGACTGACTTGAACTGCTATGAACTGAAGTGGGTTTCCTATTTCTTGCGGAAATCCGAACTAAACTGATTCTCTTAGCATTAGGCTGGACATGCGGCACCTCTCTATTATTCTCATAGAGAGGGTGTGTCCTATTTCTACACTTAACTAATTTTCCGTCTGGGTAAATTTCACATTGATTCCGGTTGAAGAAATCCATACCTAGTAAGATATCTTTCTGAAAGGTGGCGACTACGTCCACAATACAACATTTTGCGGGATATACCATGTTACCAACTTCTAAATATAATTCGATTTCTCCATATGTACTGGAGGTATGGGTATGCCTGTATCTCCTCTGACTTGGCAGGAAGATGCCTTAATTTCATATTTATAATCTTACTCTCCAGTAACTCATCTGCATATTGCTTTTTAATTAATGTCGCATGTGCTTCTGTATCTAGGAGAGCGGTTAAATCTCGGTTATGTGTGCAATTTATTATTAAATCTAGTAGGTTCGCACCTATTATCCTGATGGGTAGTTCATGTGTGTATCTGGCTTTATTACTCCTATTTAGGAGGGAGGTTAAACTGCTGCCTCCAAAGTGGGATCTAAAAAGGACCTGAATCATATTCTTCGAGATCACCATACACTGGAAGGTCTTCTTGAAAAGTGTACTCTGGGAAAACTGATTCTTCAACGGGTACGTCTACGTACTGGACCATCCGACTTTGCTGATTATATTGGGGTCTGTACATCGGGTAATAGTGTGGTTGACATTGTAGTCGTGATCTATTTGGTGGGTGGTTCTGATGAAGCTGGGAACTAACTGGTTTCTGAGAATTGGAGGGCTTTTGGGAACGTTGAGGATTTGATCTCTGGAAGTGGGGCCTGTAGCCTGCAGGGGCTTTGTCAGCACATTTTTGTCGGTCGCCACGGCAATGACCATGTTCATGACAGTGGGAGCAGTAAGGGGGGAGGGGTTGCATTGACTCATCATGTGCTCAAACTATCACAATTAAAATACTGAGGAGGAGAGGGCTGCATTCTGGGTTTGTGGGGCTTGTTTCTGAAGTGGTGTTCCCTGCGTGTAGTGTATGGGGTGTATGTAGTGTTCCTCTGAACGTAGTGTATGGGGTCTCTCTACCCTTTCGGTAGTTCTGGCTCGCTAAATCTGGGTAATGTTCCTTGTTTTATTTATAGTTCACTTACTGGTTTGTCAATATTTAGATACTCTTGAAATTTCTCTTTAGGTGCTACGGGTAGGTTTTGGTAAATGGATACTGCTACTATTAGGTTTCTTTGCTTTGAAGTGAATGTAATGTCGCATGCATTTTCTGCGGCTCGGAGGGCTTCTCCTACGAGTTTATGTGTTCGTGTAATAAAATTATTTAAATCTTCGTGTTCTTCTTTCTTCCATTTAGCTTGGAAGACAGCTTCTAATGTGGCCAAAGGTTGTGCGAGTGTTATTTCTTTGAAAAATTCTAATAAGTGTTTTTTTTAAATTGTCCCAAGTTGTAGCTTGGGACAATAAACTTTAGGGTCAATAAACCTTTTAGCTTCCCTAATCTTATGTCATCATCTGTGAATGTTTTCGCGTAAGAAATGCTGTTCTAGAGACTCAATCCAAAGTCTTAGGCGTGGTTCAACGAAGTTATTATCTATGGTTCCCTGAAAAATTAGGACAGTATGTATGCTGGGGAAGCGGTTTGAGACATGTTGGCTTGTGCTTGATCTGAAGTTTGTGTGTTTGGAAATATGTTTGAAGGGCGCGGGGTAGGTGGAAAAATGGGTGTAGGAGAATTTTCAATGTCAGAAAGCGCACCGTCTGAATCGCTCATATGTGAAGGAACTGTTAATGTATTCTAATTTGGTCTGCTTGACCGATCTCGGTCTATGGAATGATCACTTGTGTGGCTTTCCTAACTACTCTATCTAAGAAATACACAAATAAATGCACAACACTTTGCTTAACTAGGGACAATTTTTAAAAAATTAAAAAAAAAAAAATGTAAACAAAAATTCACTTGAATGTACGTGAATATATGGTAATATTATGATTGGCACATTAAATAAAATTTTCTATGCTAACTATAATAGTGGAAATAACTGTTTCAATAAAAAGAAATGTATCACTGGTGTATGGAATGTTCAGTGTGTTTTGTGTTAATTCAGGCTTGATAATAATTATTAACTGTTAATTATACTGACTTCTCAAATGTTTAGTAATTAATTTGAAAAAAGAGATCTGTACTTAATAAGATTCCTACGGCGAAATTCTTGAAGACGTGTCCTGAAGACGTGTCTTGCTGGCCACTTGTTCCTGGACGAAGAATGGGCGTGGAGAACTTGGAGTCATGACTCACCGATGGAATGATGGACGTGAAGAATTGGAAGTCGTGACACGTCGGTCAACTGAATGTTGGTTCTAGTTCCAGGGTCTAGAAGACTGGAAGAATCCTGGATGCAGAAGTTGCCAGTTGTTAACCCCTCCGTCTATGGCCTTGGTCGGTTCGAAGTTGACGGGGGGTTCTGGTTAGGTGGAAGCAACGGATTTGTTACTCTGGAGTAGGTGGTACCATATAGGGAATCGCAGAAGTTTCTCTTCTACTACTTTCTGATTTCTTCTTGTAGTGGATCGGAGGATTCTGTGGAGCTTACTAAATTCTCTGAAGGTTCCCCGATTCTTCTTGGAACGTATCGGAAATTATTTTTCTCTATTTAAGACTAAGTTCTCTGAAGAGAGCAATGCTCGAAGAAGACAAAGATATTCTCTTACTGTAGTTTACTGCTAAAATGTTACAGGTAATGCTCAGCCTCTAAGTTAGGTCAGACAAATCAGAATAATAATTTGAAAAATTGTTTGACTATTTATACTGAATGTTTGTTGACATCATTATTATTTAATGTTGACCTGTTTTTTTCTTATTATTAATAGGCTGAATTATTTTGCAAAATATTTGAAGATAAGGTAAATATTTTAGCTGTAGCAATGTCTAAACAGATAAGCAAGATATTTGAAGATGAAGCCATAGTTTTATTTTAAACCGCATATTGACAGATCTGATGTTATCATGATCTGCCGAGTTAACTAAAAGTGGAAACTGAAATATGCATTTTATTAGGAATTACAATTAAACATGCATATGAGCAAAAATGAAATGCCTAAAATTTAAAATTAAGTGTTAAGCAAGATATGATTTCATCTTTTACAACGAAGAGAGAATGTATAAAGAAAATGAACATTGCTCAATTTAACAAGATTACATTATGAAGCTAAATTTAAAAAAAAATGTTTAAGTAAATTAAAAAAGAAATAATTCATTAATTATTCAGCAAAAAATAAAATAAAAAGAAAATAAAAAAATTATCCAAACTCTTGTCAATGTTATGCGAATTTGGACTCTATATGTGAAAATGAATATAAGAATATAAATATATACAAATATAAGTACTATATGAATATAAAGATTATATGAATATAAGGATTATATGAATATAAAGATTATATGAATATAAGGATTATATGAATATAACGAATATAAAGATTATATGAACATAAGAATTATATGAATATAAGAATCATATGAATATTAGGGTTATGACTTTTTAATTTTTTGTCATAAATATTGTTTCCTGTATCATCAATCGATGAACGTTTGCTTGAAAACAATAAAAAGGGCCTAATTCTTCAGAATTAAAAACAAATGTCACCCCGAAAGCAAATATAGTATATTAGTTACAGGTTTATTTTAAGCAATAAGTACAACAATTAAAACAATAATAGAGTAAATGTATAATATTGTATTTGTATAATTAATATGTATTGTATAGGTATAATGTTGTATAATATAATATATGTTTATGTATAATAATTGTGAAATAACATGCAAATTTCTATTTATTATTTTAATTTTTTTATTTTTTATTTTGGGGTGAAGTTTTTTCAAAATATATCGAAAAAACTGTTATTTTCATTGTCAGGGGGAAAAAGTTCATCGATTTATGATACAGGAACATGAGGTAAAAAATGTCATAACCCTAATGAATATAAGGATTATATAGTTTTCTTTTTCATGATGTTAGCCTGACGTGGGCAACGGGGCACTCGCAAAGAGGCCCCAAAATATAGCTTCCCTCACCAGCTATCTGCAAAGCAAATAGGATCCAGCTTTGGTACAGGATCTAAGGTTTACAGCTACACCTAGCCTACTATATTCAGAACCTCAATATAAGCAAAGGATTCGTTACATTCACGTCGAATTGAATACATCAAAGAAAAAGGGTAACTATTGTATTTTCAACCAAAAACCAAAACTTAAACCTCAAGTGGCAAAATTGAGCGTCCACTTTTCAAAGCACATAACATGTCCGTTTCGTGATGGGATTGAACTGAGATTGGTTCTCTAAGGTTTTTTCATGATACACAGACCGTGCATGGAACAAGGAACTCTTCTTGGAAAATTAAATCCACTATAGTCCGAATAAGTAATGGTAAATGACACTAATTTTTTTTGTTTTTTTTCATTATGTTAGCCCGACGTGGGCAAAGGGTCACTCTGGTCACTCGAGTCTTTTGCTTATATTGAGATTCTGAATATAGTAGGCTAGGTGTAGCTGTAAACCCTAGATCCTATCCCAAAGCTGGATCCTATCTACTTTGCAGATCGCTAGTGATGGAAGCTATATTTTTGGGCCTCTTTGCGAGTGCCCCGTTGCCCACGTCGGGCTAACATCATGAAAAAGAAAAACTATAGTGTTTGTCATTTACCATTACTTTATTCAGACTATAATGGATTTAATTTTCCCAGAAGAGTTCCTCGTTCCATGCACGCTCTGTGTGTATCATGAAAAAACCTCAGGGGGACCATTCTGAGTTTAATCCCATATATATATATATACGAGGGGGGGGTCAGAAAATAAGTTTACACGGTGTATAATTTCGTAACTAAAGGACGGACCTACATTGATTATGTTTGTATCAGGTGAATTCGTTAATCATTGTTGGCAACACTGCCCGTCGATTCGGCTGCCATCTACCGTACATCTACGGTAACCATCACTTTGCCGGCAGACCTTCCAATCTTGAACTTCTTTGGTCACGGGGACCCAGGATGTTTCCATTCCATGCTGCCACGTTTTGTTTCCGGAGTACGGTGATGAACCCATGTCTCGTCTCCTGTGCAATGCGCTCGAGAAATTCTTGACCACTCGCAGACTCGGAATATCGTTGCAGAAATGGCAGGGCACTGTTCCAGTCGAGCCGCCATGTTCAACAGCCGAATCGACGTTGGCAGCCGAATCGACGTGCAGTGTTGCCAACAATGATTAACGAATTCACCTGATACAAACATAATCAATGTAGATCCTTTAGTTACGAAGTTATACACCGTGTAAACTTATTTTCTGACCACCCCTCGTATATATATGTGTGTATATATATTTTTTTTTTCCTCTAAGTCACACACAGCGCACGTGGCTTAGTGAGTAACACGGTTTCCCCATAGCGATGTGAAGACACTGAGGTCGGGGTTCGACTCCCGATGGTGCTGTTTAATAATAACTCGTGGAATGGGCTTCATTCGGTTCGTTTAATGTGAGTCCCGTGCCAGTTTCTGATCCTGCTAACTCATTAATATTAATTAACCTAACCTAAAACCTAACTTAAAATTAACTCGCACACGCGTGTCAACTGGTGCGACATTCAATCTGTGAATTTTCGGTTCTTGCAGTGAAATTTGAACAAGAGGAAATGCCACAAACTCTTCATTGTGCTTTTTCACGCAACTTCCACTTTATAAATTCAGTTTCTACTTAATGCGTAGTTTGTATACTTTGTATACGTTGGAATATAGCACACAGTAACAAATAGAAGGTGTGCCAAAAACCATTATCTTCTAATTACTATTTCGCTAATTTTTAATTCCCGTTTCGGCTGAAGTGTCAGAGAATAATAATGCAATAAATTTATGTCAAAGAGTATAGGACAAAGAAAGAGCTTCTTTTTTTTTTTGGCTCGCTTTTCTCCGACAGGCGATGTTTGCATCCTTGTCACTAAATCTTTAATTAAGTCCTATATTCCAAAGTTAATTATTCCGTCATTCCTGTAAAGATTTTTTTACCGTATAAGTAACCTTACCGCAGTATTTGTTTGCTTCACTATATGCGTGCGTAATGTTTGCATTCAGTACTTGTCCATTCAGTAATTAATTCATACAGTAATTAATATCAGATGTCAGGAAATTGCAAATATTATGCATACATTGTATAGAAATACTGAAGTACAGTATTAGCACACTATGTGCATATATATATATATATATATATATAATATATAATATATATATATATATATATAATAACAGGGTGTTTCACAACCCGATTGCCATACTTTTGGGGGTGATATCGAATAAAAAAGTTAATGCAATGTAGGTGCTATTTCCAACCGTTGCGGAACTATGGACGCTTTAACATGTGCAAACAATAAATCCCTACTTGTGTGTAATTGATAGATGGCAGCACTGATGGTAGTTTCGGTTAAAGAAGTTACCACTACTAATCCTCAGTTTTTCTTTCATTTGGTTCTGATCTGTGGTACGAGACACTGTGTTGCACTAAGGTGAACAATCAAATGAATCAACAGTTCACATCCGCTGAATACGCTGATATCCATTTCATTCATGGATTCTGTGATGATAACAGCAGAGCAGTAGTTGGGTAGTTGAGGAATATCGAGGACGTTTTCCGAACCGCCAAATACCGAACAGGCAAGTGTTTAGTGACACACACCAACAGTGACGTAGCGAGGGTTCGTGGCGCCCCGGCCAAGGGTAGAGAATGGCGCCTCTCTCTCGAGTTAAGCGCTAAGGTGAGGATCCGGGGGGAGGCGGGAAAATTTTGACTACGAAGAGTCAATTTCATGCTATCTGAGCCCTCTTTTCAACTATTTTAAACACCTATTTTCAAGGTAGATTAATAAGATTATCGGTTATTTTAACCTATCTTATTTTACTACATAAATCACTGTTTTCTTGAAAACTTGAAAATAGTACCAAAGTAATGAACAAAAACTTGAGAAATCAAATTTTTGCACAGATTCAGTTTTGCCTTTTCGGTTTTATTTTTATTAAAAAATCTAGAGGTGTTCACAACATCTGAATTTTTTCTCAAATACAGTACACACTAGTCAATGAAATGTAATATATTGTCTTATTTACCCACAATTAGTCTTTCCAATAATGTACTTGTACATCTCGAACAAAATTGGTTAAAGCTTGTGATATCCTGATGAGAACAAATGAGTTCGAAACCGGTCGGTGTCTAGTTTTTCATCGCTATTTGTGTGCTCAAATTATACATATTTCACTCATTCTGTTTGAAGGCTACTCGCTGATAGCAGAAACGAAATGAATTTTCGGCATCAAAATTATAATTGGTTATTTAAATATTTGTCATTCACTAACTATGCGAATACAGCACTATCTGTCACAACCACAATAATTTATAAAGCACACTTAAGGCAGTGGTTAACTGCTAGGCCGTTGATTCAATTGTTTAAAGCTTGTGGCAATGCACATCATATTTCTATATTTTTGTCACGATTTTATTTAATACACTTCTTTTGATACATTTGCTATATTAGCATGTATGTATCAACTTGTTGCTATATGTACCAGTTTTTATCAATAAATCAAATTTTAAATTTAATTTTTTTTACCAGAAATAAACACCATTATTATTATTATTATTATTATTTTTATTACTATTATTAATAGTGGTTATGATACATGTCCAAACTTGCCTCCCGGCTGCGGATGTAAAAAACGCAAATGTCATGCTAAAAAAATTGCTCGCTCGGCCTATTTGGCGGCCCCCAAAAAACGGCGCCCAGGGCATGATCCCCCCCCCTTGCCTCCCCCTCGTTATGCCACTGCACGCCAGAGATTAAGGGAAACAGGGACAATTGTTCCACGTAAATAAGAACATGCAGCACGACGGCCTGTTGCTGTGGAGGAGCGCATATTGGACCTAGTACAACGTAGCCCAACTACCAGTGTTCGAAGGATTTCTAGACGAATTGGTGAATCCGCATCGCGTGTATGGCGAACAATCCATGATGAGGGTTTGTATCCCTCTCATTTGCAACGTGTGCAAGCTCTTCAACCGGATGATTACGATAAACGTGTTCAATTTTGCCAGTGGATAGTTATGCATCGCCAAATTCTTAATCGCATACTGTTTAGTGATGAAGCACAGTTCATTCGGGATGGAATTAACAATAGACGAAATTCCTACTTGTGGTCCGCCGATAATCCCCACGGTATCGTTGAAAGAAACTTTCAACATCGATTCTCGGTGAATGTTTGGTGTAGTGATGGGACGATACCAAAATTTTTAACGATTCCGATTCCGATTCCGATACCACTAAAAAGTCTCGATTCCGATACGATTCTCGATTCCGATTCCGATTCTCAATATTTTTAAATATAATTCTATACTTGTTTTTCTGGAAATTGTCATATTTTACTCTGGTAAGATTAACTATTTACATTATGAGTATGGTAATATAAATTATAAATTATAATAGACTGGTTTAAAAATAAAAATCAACTGTAAGTTGTAACAATTCATTTTAATCTTCTTGATTACACATCATGGATATACATGTTTTAATGTATAGCTACAATACAATAAAAATAAAATTTGTTATCCTCTTTCATTTAAAGTTTACATTGCAAAACTGGTTCAATTAAAAGTTAAAGAATCGTTTTAAGAATCGGAAATCATGGTACAATTCTCTCGATTCCGATTCCGATTCCGATTCCTGAAAAATGCTCGATTCTTCCGATTCTCGATTCCGATTCCGATTAATCGTCCCATCACTAGTTTGGTGCGGTGTAATTGGAGATCAGCTGATTGGCCCGTTCGTTTTGGAACAACGATTAACTGCTGATATTTATATAAGCTTCCTGACCAACGAATTGCCGATTTTGATGGAGGACGTGCACTTGGAGACAAGGCGCAGGATGTTCTTTCAACACGATGAGGTGCCACCACATTTTGGTCGTCATGTTACGGATTACTTGAATCAGCGGTACGGGAATCGTTGGATTGGTCGAGCTGGTCCAATATCGTGGACCCCGAGATCTCCGGACTTAACCCCGTTAGATTTCTTTTTATGGAGCCTTATGAAAGAGATGGTCTATAAGACCAAAGTACAAACGAGAGAGGAACTCTTGCGTCGGATTATGGATACCGCTGCTTACATCCGAGAACACCCCTAAATGATTGAATGGGCAGTGGACTCTTATTTGGAACTTTTCAAGGCTGTGCATTGAAAACCGAGGCGGACATTTTGAACTTTTATAAGGTGTAGCTCATAAAATGTAGCAATAAATACATGATATTAATACTCTCGTTTATTTTTTTTCGTGCACCTTAAAACGTCCGTAGCTCCGCAACGGTTGGAAATAGCACCAATGTTGTATTGACTTTTTCACTAGATATAACCTCCTAAATCACCCCCAAAAGTATGGCAGACCGGTTGTTAAACACCCTCTATATATATATATATATATATATATATATATATTAGGGTGGTCCAAAAAAATAAATGTTGAAAATTCGTAGGTCTTACCCCCTAAAATTATTACCTATGTTGAAAAAACTCTAAATATAAAATTTTAATAAGATCAAAAAATTCTAAGTGGTGCCACATCGCATTTGAATTTAGATGTTTTTAAAAACCTTTTTTGCTTCTTCCCCATAATATAGATTTATTGTGTCTACGAAAAATATTTCGATATATATCATTTTTTTGCATAATATAGATTTTTGTATGCTTATTGTGGTTAAATATTCCGAAGCACATCTTGTATGAGTGGTACTGAACACGTTGAGGCAAGAATCGCATCTGTTCTGTTGATACTTGTATTCACGTTTTTCCATGAAATAGATTTCGCCACTTTTCCCATTAAGTGCTCATCTTGCGTAAACGTGTTGAAAGGGCGTTCTATAACAATCGTATTTTTTATTCACAAGCCTCAGTCTTTTGCCAACCTGTCGTTTGCAGTGTATTGTTTGCAGTCGTTTGCAGTGTATTGTTTGCAGTCATGTTGTAGTGTATTGGTTTTGCAGTGTTGCAATAGTGATAATCATATTAGAAATGACAAGTTCCTCAATGAAAACTCGCAGAAATACCGAAATATGGCTCATTGGACAACCAATTGAAATGATATGCGGGAGAAAACTTCTTTCCAAAGGTGATGTGCTCCGTCATTTTTTATTTACTTAAAGAAAAGAAAACTCTAAGAGAAGCTTCTAAAGCAGTTTACATAGAGGTAGTTGAATTTTGGGAACAAGCTAGAATTCCAACAAGAGCTGATTATAATGTTATACCAATGATTGAAAAAGTATATACGGAATATAGAACACTCCAAAAATTAAAATTCCGGTGCTCCGAAACTCAGCGTGAGAAAGAGAGCTTATTTCAGGACAGTTTAAACGACCTCTTTGATATTGCTCACCAAAAAGCGCACGAGATGATCAAGATTAAAGAAGACAGAGAATTCCTCCAAGCTCAAAAACAGAAGGGAAGAAAAGGATATATGGCTAACGTTGACAAAGCATTATCAGAGAAAGAAGATCGTAAAAGGAAGAGAGAGTCAGCTAAAGAACGGTTAGCACGTAGGGAAAGTAAGTGAAAGGAGAAGGAACAAAGTCTGCCAAATTGACTTCATCAAGTAGCATGAGTAGTGAAGATGAAACAATGAGCATGAGTAGTGAAGATGAAACAATGAGCATGAGTAGTGAAGATGAAACAATGAGCATGAGTAGTGAAGATGAAACAATGTTGTGTAAAACTAACACGGCATCAAAAATTAATGCAGGCAAGAAGGTTCCTAGCAAACCAAGTAAGAAGGAACTTGTAACACGAGACGTTGCAGTTGCACTGGATAGATCGAATATTTCTGATAGACAGGCCGTATATGTGCTATCAGCTGCTGCCTCTGCATTAGATCATGATCTTGATGACTTGTCCATAAGCAGAAGTACAGTTCGTCGAAAGAGAATGGATGTACGTGAGAAAATCGCAAAAGATTTAAAAGAATCCTTTAATCCTGAATGTTCTTTAATGGTGCAGTGGGATGGAAAAATGCTGATCGATTTAACTGGAAATGAAAAGTTGAAAGATTAGCAGTGTTGGTGTCAGGAGAGGCAAATCAAAGTTGCTTGCAATACCCAAACTTGAGTCTGGCACAGGAGTAGACATTGCAACAGCTGTTGTCGAATGTTTAAAGGACTGGAACTTAATTGATCGCATTAAAGGTATGTGCTTTGACACAACTGCCACGAACACGTGTCCTAAAAAGGGAGTTACTGCACAAATAGAACAAAAGCTTGGAGAAGACTTACTAAATATTGCATGCCGGCACCATATAATTGAACTTATTGCATCCAATGTTTTTGAGGTGTCTTTGTTCCGCCAGTAGCGGACCTGATATTCCGATATTCAAACGCCTTAAGTCTGCCTGGAACTCCATCAATAAGAAAATTTTGAAACCTTTCCTGATACTCCAGGACGTGATGAACTGCTTGTTTTTTGTAAGAAACATCTAACCTCCACACAACACAAATCCGAGATGATTACGGAGAGGTCCTGGAACTTACAATTATCTATCTAGGAGATGTACCACCACGTGGAGTCAAATTTCTAAAGTCAGGTGATTTGCATCGTGCCAGGTGGATGTCTCGTATAATCTATGCAATAAAACTGAATCTTTTCTGCTCACAGTTTAAAATGACTCTAAAGGAACAAAGTGGAATAAAACGTTTTGCACAATTTGCCATTAGACACTATATTCCTGCATTGTTTTCTGCACCGATCGCTGCTTTTGCCCCTGCCAATGATCTTTTGCTACTAATACTGCTGCTAGTATACGAAGACAAAAGCATTGCTTCTGCAGCATCTCAAGCACTTTCTCGCCATCTTTGGTACCTAAGTGAATTTCTTATTTCATTTTCATTCTTTGATGAAGATATTTCCATTGATGTTAAAAGAGACATGGTAAAGGCACTCGACATAAGGGGATCTAAACATCCGCCTAAAAGAATAAATTTGAATCTTTCTGCCAACGATATTCAAAACAAGACAGTAGCCAGTTTTGTTACTAGCTCGTCTCGACTATTTTTCACTAAGCTCGGACTCCCAATAGCCTTTCTTGAGGATGATCCAACAAACGGGAAGAACGGACAAGATTATCAAATGGCCCTTGAGTATGTCAAGTCAATGATGGTAACAAATGATAACTCCGAAAGAGAAGAGCATTAATAAAAAATTTCAATGCACATCTAACTAAGAATGAAAGTCAAAAGCAGTTTCTCCTGCAAGTAGTGGAGCAACATCGCCTGCAGTTTCCTAATGTAAAAAAATCAAACTTGAAACAGGAACTGCGGACGCAGCAACAATGAGTGGGAGATGGGCACCCATGAGACCCCCATCTCTGAGTGGTTAATACTCATTATAGTTGAATATGGAGGGGGACTGCGATAAACTAAAGAAATTTTGAATATGAATTCAAAGAATTTTGAAACAAGAAAATTAAGAAATTTTGATAAGTTTTGGTCAGTAACGTTTTTTTAATATAGGTAACAATTCCGAGGGTAAGACTTAAGATGCAGATACTTTTAAAATTTACTGTATAATTTGGACCACCCTAATATATATATATATACACTAGCAGAGAAACCGCCCTTCGTGCGGGTAGCAAAACTATTTCGCACTTTAACGAAAATATCACGACTTAACCTAACCAATCGTCAAGGGCGTACAGTTGACCTAACCGGGCATTCAATGAACCTAACCGGGTATTCAATAATTTTACCATAGGTTTCGATATATATATATATAATATATATATATATATATATATATATATATACACGTAGTGACGTAATGATCTTGATGACGTCATTTAATTTTTTTTTAATAATTATTTAATTTATTAACACCCAGGTGCACAACCTCGGGCCCTAATCAATGTGTGTGAAGTTTCATGTTTGTAATTTCTTCCATTTTGGAGTTATGGCTAGAACAGACATACAGACAGACAGACACACACACACACAACCACACACACATACACGCGCGCGCGCGCTTCCTTTTATATATATATATATGATACACACAGACCGTGCATGGAACAAGGAACTCTTCTAGGAAAATTAAATCCACTATAGTACGAATAAGTAATGGTAAATGACAAATACTATACTGAGTTCATTCCCATCATGAAACGGACATGTTATGTGCTTTGAAAAGTGGACGCTCAGTTCTGCCAGTTGAGTTAAAGTTTTGTTTTTTGGCTAAAACAATATAATAGTTACCCCTTTTTCTTCGATGTATTCAATCTGACATGAAAGCAGCGAGTCTTTTGCTTATATTGAGGTTCTAAATGTAGCTGGGCTAGGCTGCTTTAATCCCTAGATCCTGTCCCAAAGCTGGATCCTATCTGCTTTGCAGATAGCTGGTGAGGGAAGCTATATTTTTGGGACCTCTTTGCGAGTGACCCGTTGCCCACGTCGGGCTAGCATCATGAAAAAGAAAAAACTATAGTATTTGTCATTTACCATTACTTATTCGGAGTCTCGGACTATAGTGGATTTAATTTTCCTAAAAGAGTTCTTTGTTCCATGCACGGTCTGTGTATCATAAAAAACCACAGGGAACCATTCTGAGTTCATTCCCATATATATATATAATTATATATATATATATATATATATATATATATATATATATATATATATAGAGAAGAGAGAGAGAGAGAGAGAGAGAGAGAGAGAGAGAGAGAGAGAGAGAAATATATTACTCACTCAGTGATTGAGGGACGGTCCATGATCACAGTTAACTTAGTTTTATGGTTAACTTAGTATACCCTGCCTGTAAGTGGGTGGTGCAGCAGCGCTGCGCCAATACTGCTGGCCTCCCACTTCGCGTGCCACCACACGCATTATTATTCTATTACAATTAACTAGTTTATACTCATCACAAGACGTGAAGATATGCGAAGGCAGAATCGCACATGTGTGCTCTATGAAGCGCAAAAAGACATTGACGAGGCGAGTTGTGTCGGACTAGCCACGGATATAAACACCTCACCAAATCACGGTTAACTCGATTCACGGTTGAGTGAATCAAAGATAACCATATCCGAGTGTATATATAATATAGATATATATATATATATTATATAATATATATATAAGCATAGTGAAAACAAAATGTTTCCGTTGGTATTTGCCCGTGATCGAATTTCATTGAAGGAACAATTAAGTTAATCGCATGAAACATTCTGTACGAGTGAAGCACCAAATTTACTTGAAATTTCATGACATGAAGTTATGCTATCGTCGCACCATTTTGATCGTTTCAGTCCCAAATGGGAGTCTCCCCTTATCTTTTTGTGTATTGAGTATTCAGGAATACTAAAATTTCGAGCATGCAGTTGTTCGTGCATGACTCTGAATCGTGTTCAGCGACTTTGAATTTTTTGTTCAGCGTTGTTTCCAATTTCGGACCTTCAATAGAATTTCAAAGTTCTACTTTATTATCCATTTCATTTATTAACATATGGTGCTAAGTAGAATTTACATTTGAATACTGCTAAGTAAATCTCTCTCTCTCTCTCTCTCTCTCTCTCTCTCTCTCTATATATATATATATATATACATACACAAATTTTTAAACAGGTGTGTATATATATTATATATCATTATAATTCTTATGTATGTTATTAGGATTTCTATAAGTTAAAATAATTGTGTTCACATATCTGCAAAATTGTAATTATAATAATTTTCTTGAATTAACTAATGAAGCTAATTGTAATTGAAAATCATTTGTGAATAGATAACGCTTTTGTACATATACATTCAGAATAATCAAAAATAAAGAACATCGAAGAATAATGTATTATTGCTTGCTTAGTAATATATTCATAATAATATATTCATTATATAATTATATACTTATATTCATTTGCATATAATTTTTATTTCAAAATTCTGGAATAATTCACGTGTTCAGTGAATTAAAATAATTTATTATGCGCGCAATATAATGATTCGAAAATTATAAATGTGATATATATATATATATATATATATATATAATATATATATATATATATATATACAGTCAGTGAGTATATGTAAATAATGATATCATGTCTCCAAATAATAAGTAGAAAATCTATCAGAATAATAATTAATTTATTTAAAGTAGACAAATTTTCGGCAGAAATATAGCTCCCCTGTCAAGGGGAGCTATATTTCTGCCGAGTTAGTGCATGCATAGGTCTAAGCCTATTTGGAGGTTTTTTGTCGGGGGGGGGGGGGCGAGTGGTATATTATCAAGAATAAATTTTCGTGAAGCAAAGATGAGACAGAATCAACCTTCATACACTTATTAGAGGCAAAGTCAGTTGTGTTTTTTATCAAAATCATCGTGTATGAAAAAAATTTGTAATATTCCAATCGATGGAAAGGTTGTTACTAGGGCAACCCAATTTTAACCTAAAAAAATTAAATTATTAACTTTATTCTTACCAATTATTAACTTTATTGGAGCAAGTGTAGTTTACGTCCCCCTGTGATGCCTAGTGTAGTTTACGTCCCGCTGTGGTGACTAGTGTAGTTTACGTTCCCCTACATTATCCTAGTGTAGTTTACGTTCCCCTACATCAGGGGTCCCCAACCCTGTGCCCGCGAGCACCATGGTGCCCGCCGATCCTTTTACGTGTGCCCGCCACTGACTGACTACGATTGAGAAGTTTTTATTTAAATTTTTAATAAAATGTTAAGTATGTTACATATTTTAAATATTTAGTTACTAAATATTTAAAATATGGGATCTTTTCCGTTTGACTGCCGCCATTGAAACATAAGAGGTGAGTGCCCCCAGCCTTCTTTACTTAGCCTTATAAGGCTAACTAACGAAAATATCACGACCTAACCTAACCAATCGTTAGGTCAACTGTACGACCTTGACGATTGGTTAGGTTATGTCGTGATATTTTTGTTAGTTAGCCTTATAAAGCTAACTAAAGAAGGCTGGAGGCCCTGATCTTCAGGTGATCCCCTTATTTTTCTGAGTACACGATTAAAACTTAAAAATTAAGCATGGATCTTGAAAGTAATTAAAATTGTTTATAAGAAACAAAATTTGAAGGGGAAATTAAGAAAAGCTTTTTTATAAAGTAACTTATTTTGTATCATCAAGACATTTCAGTTAAAATACAAAAAGTTTAATTATGTTTCAATGGCGGCAGTCAAACGGAAAAGATCCAAAATATGTAACATACTTAACATTTTATTAAATTTTAGTAGTTAATTACAGACACAGATGCTCATTTATTTGAAAATAATTATTTCTTTATAAATAAATTAAGTTATCGTTTTGATAATTTTTCTAAGATTCTTAGTTAGCCCATCCTTTTTTTTTTGTGTATTATGTTCATTATTTTACATAGGAATTAAATGTTTTTTTTGTGTATTATGTTCATTATTAAGTCCAACTATAAATTTGCCTTGAAAAAGTAAATGGTGCCCGTCGCACTACCGGTAGTCTTGAATGTGCTCTTCGGCACAAAAAGGTTGGGGAACCCTGCCCTACATTATGCTAGTATAGCTTGCATTTCCCAAATTTGTCCGTGTATATCTAATCAAATAAGACGTTAAAACTAACGAAAATAGTACGATTTAACCTAACCAATCGTCAATTTATATACATATATACACACTGACGATTGGTTAGGTAAGTCGTAGTATTTTCGTTAGTTTTAACATTTTATTTGATGGATTCATTTAAAAAATGTCTCCTGAAGATCCTAGTGTAGTTTACGTTCCCCAACTTTGACCTAGTGTAGTTTGTGTCCCCTTTTGCGTCAGGGGGACGTAAACTACACTTGCTCCACTTTATTTAACCTAAAAAATTCTGGATCTTTTCCGTTTCATGTACTGTTTCTGATTTTGTTGAAAATAAGATATTTAATGTAGATTTTTACGCTGATTTAAAAAATGTAATTCCCTTTTTTGAGAAATAAACGGTTCAAAAGTTAGGTCAGGTTAGGTTAACTGAATGCCCGGTTAGGTCAACTGTATGCCCTTGACGATTGGTTAGGTTAAGTTGTGATATTTCCTTAAAACTAACGAAAATATCACGACTTAACCTAACCAATCATCAAGGGCGTACAGTTGACCTAACCGGGCATTCAGTTAACCTAACCGGGTATTTAGTTGACCTAACCGGGCATTCAGTTAACTTAACCGGACAGAAAAATAACGGTCGAAATCTATTCATACAAATACTTAGTGACATAAGCCAATATTACTAAAGAATACAATAATAGTAGACATGTTAAGTGCACAAAATAGGGTGTCCACTTCAAATTATGATGCAAAGGTCCCCTTTGGTATGGAAGTTCGTTATGGCCATAGGAGAGAATTTATCCAAAGTCACAAGTTGTATCTATGCATAGACATGCTTAATTTTATGCCTAATCAGCATAAATTATGCTAATGACCGTATTTCTAACTTTTGAACCAGTTAACTTAGAAACGTGTGTGATAACTCGTTTTCAGCTAAATTCAGCATGAGAAATCCATTTCTGAAGTTATTATGGGGTTTGGAGGTCATTTTGACCCCCAAAATCAAATATGGCCGCTGGCCGCCATGTTGAAATTGGGGATTTTCCGCAGTTTCCAAACTGACGGAGTGAGACACCCCAAAATAACCTGAAACCCCAAAATAACCTCAGAAATGGCTTTCTCATGCTGAATTTAGCTGAAAACAAGTCATCACACACGTTTCTAAGTTCTGTGACCTTTAGAAATTCAATTTTATGTTTCAGATTCACAATGATTAATCCGAAATGAGTGACTCTAAAAGCACGCCTGCCATCATGGACACTCGCGACTGGAGCCTGAAAGACTTTCAGCCTCTTATAAAGGAGCTCAAGGAATTAGGGGAGTTGCCTGACTTTGTAGTCGTAGATGACATTGGTGGCGGTGCTGGTGGCGGTGCTCAGAATGTAGTGCAGCTGATGATGTCTAATCAAGTAGTGTGGCACAAAAGTTCCAGGAATGCTGTCGACAATCAAAAAGTGCAGTGAGCGAGGAAAAAGCATCAAGGCCAAGAGTCAGTTAGCCCGGTGAAAACTCTCCGCATGAACAGTGGTGCCAGGTCCATCACACAGGCCTCACCCTCACCCTCTACACCTTCGAGCGAACCAGTCGACACTCCAAGCCTCTTCTGTGACGAAGTGGACAACAAGAAAGAGCTGAGGAAGGCCTCCACTCTTGGCTTCGATAAGAAAATCAGTGACTGCGCTCGAGTGTTAGGTGACAAACGTCTGTTGGCTAAACTTTCTGCCGGTGACATGGTCGCTATTAATGCCGTCTATCATCGTGCGTGCCTGACTCGGATCTACAGGAAAGCGGCGACGGTCGGATGTGACACGACTGAGAGTCATGCGACTCAGATGATCTGAGCACATGTTCTCAGCGAGTTACTTGACTTTATTGAAGATAATCGTGTTTCAGGGACGTCACTGGCAATGACTGACTTGACGGCCCTCTATGACAAGCGCCTCGCCGCTCTCGGTTTTCCCTACATCAAATGCAATACAACACGCCTTCGACAGGATATTAAGCACATGATTCCTGACATCAAGGCGATACCAATGAATCGTTGCTGGTCTCTTGTTTTCGACGACGACCTAAGGAAAGCTGTAGTTGATATGGAAAACAATACATCAACTGAAGTCTCCATCCTCGACAAAGCAGCCAAAGTCCTTCGGCGAGATTATCTCCATATGAAGCAGGCTTTCACAGGCTCCTTCTCAACCTTATGTGAAGCGAATCCATCCCGCCCATTGAGATCATTCTTGCACATGCTTCTTCATGGACCAGGTATCGATGAGCCGGCTCCTGATTCTGAGAAGGCCAAGGTTGCAACATCCATCGGGCAGCAAATCATCTTCAACTCTGTTGGACGCAGATCCAAGAAGCCTGGGAGTGTTCCTCGTCATATCAAGGAGAGGGAAACACCAGCATCGCTGTATCTGTCTATGAAACTACATCTTCAAACTGGCCGTGAATCTCTAATCGATGCTATGCATCAACGAGATTCGTCATGCAGCTCTATGGTGTCTCTGAGGAGGGCATCACAACCGTGGATGCTGCTAGACTCTCCCTCTTCCTCCACAAAGGACGCGACTTCGAGCACATGCCTCCAAGCAGCGACGCTCTGCATCAGCACCTCCTCAGAGTAACCTATCAGGTAAGACAGCATTGCACGGATGGGACATCACTCATGCTTGAGATTACTCCCACACTGGTAAGATGAGTGAGGTGCAGATAGATGAGGAATCAGGTTCGTGCTGAACGAAGGAATGTCATGAATGTGCTTCCATTGTCACAACATTGTGTGATGATATATTTGAGTCGGCTAGTTTTTGGTCGAGTATACTATGTATCAATTATACTATTTAGATACCACAGAACTTGTAAATTTATCATTCAATTTGCAATTCTTGCTTCCATGCCTCTAAATTCTGTTTTCATAAATTTTATCAAACTGTCAACTTGTGTATCATTTCCCTGATTTGACCTTTAAATGCATTCCAAATGTAAAATTGATGCCAGACATGAGTTCAGCGACCTCAAATTAGCTGGAAAACATGTATCATAATAGTTTCTATGACAAACGGTTCCTTGGCTCTGAGTCGGCCATGTTTTCCAATATGGCCGACGGCGGCCATCTTGGATTTAAGATACAACTTGTGTCTTTGGATAAATTTTTTCCTATGGCTCTAAGGAACTTCCATACCAAAGGGGACCTTTGCATCATGATTTGAAGTGAAAAGTCACTTAGCATGTCTACTATAACTTTTGTATTAGTTTTCAGTTGTTTGTTATAGTTTTTGACCTAATACAAAATTACAATAACAAACATAACATTTGAACCGCTCATTTCTCCAAAAAAGGACTTACATTTTTTAAATCAGCGTAAACATCTACATTACCTATCGTATTTTGAATAAAATCGGAACCAGTACATGAAACGGAAAAGATCCAAAATTCTTTATTTGCAACTTATTTGTGGGTAAATATTAACGCTTAATAATAACATAAAACACATCACATTCATCTGTTTATTAAGTTATTAACGAACGTATTTAATTATGTTGTTGGAGTTTGGACAAATTCACCAGATTAGCTAGTAATAATTGCCTGGATTTTCGCAAAACCTGATTTCTCAGTTTTAGGCATGTTTGAAATTTATATATGCTGCCAAAAAGATAAACAAAATTAATATAGTTAATGAAACTTGTGATTTATGGTAATACTGAACTGATTCTAACAACAAAAGCCAAAGCATAATATTCACATCATATTCACATATTGTATGAATACACGTCTAACTACCAAATGTACAAACGCTCCGAAAAACACTTCGTCGATAATCATCATTAATCAATGTATAGACTCTGTGTCAATAATAATCCAGAATGCATATTATAACATCATGTTAGAGAACCAGAGATCATTTATTTGCTTACGCAGTTTCACTCCGCATTTTCGTTAATTTTATTTTATTAATCCATCACGAAAGTTTTAACTTACAAAAGCAAATTTTTAACCTTATTAATAATTTTATTAACTTTATTAACCCATAACTAAAATATTAACTTTATCAACCTAATAGCAAATTTTTAACTTTTTATAACTTTATTAACTTTGGGTCGCCCTAGTTATTACCAAACATGTAAACAAAAACATGACATTTTACATTGCATAGCGTCCGACAAAGCGTATTTACGCTTCTTTCTTGTTCTGTCATCTTTGATCTCCTTTCCTCTTCTTCCGAGTTAAAAAAAATAATTAAAATTCCAAACAAAAATGTTAGGTAATTTTATTTTAAAATTAAAATAAAGAAAATTACATCAGATTAAAAGATCAACTTTTTTTTTTTAAGCAAAAGTCTGTATTTTAATTTGATGTAAATTTCCTTTCACTTAAAAGAGAATATGTGATAAAAGAATTTTCTTTAAATTAAAAGATTTTTGCTCACTGCAATTTAGTCAAAGTACTTTACTCAAAATGCTTTTGATCTACTGAAGGAACATGTCAACGAATTCTTTTTATGTGATTACCTGTTAGAGAAAGTAAAATTAATTTCTGTCACACTTAAAAAATATGATTTTGAGTTGTTATGAAATTTAAATGGTTGTTATTGTTGTTAGAAACATCGCGCAGAAATTAGATATTTCTTTAGAAAATATTTAGGATTAATACTGTTTAAAAATTTAAAAAATTATCGTCGAATTCTTTTTAATTTCAAAAGTGAGGACAATGAAGTTAAAATGTGCGAAGCCTCAAAGGAACACAATTGATTATAACTAAAGCCTATATCTATACTGATCTCTCCACAGTTCTATAAAATTTCATACTTTCATGAGATTCATAAAAACCAGCCGGTCAACAAATTCACGAAGAATGTTGGATTTGGGGTTCCTTCTTTATTCTCACACTCTTTTCTGAGGGAAGGGTTACATCATTAGAATTTTCTGTAGACGATTTGGGTAGCGTTGTGGAGCATGTATCAGCTTTTCGAGGTAAGACCTATCAACATACGTGGTAATCTGAACTTGGGCCTATTAGATACATGAATGACAAACTTGGGTCTATCAGGATACATGGTGTTACCAACTTGGGCCTATCAAACGAAAGAAAGAAAATGAACTAAGGTCCTGACTACAACACTTGTTACTACTTTTACTCTTTGGGGCGGTGTCACTAGTTCTCGAATCTTCAGTTCAGTTTTCACTGGACACTCACTACACGATTCGTGGATCAAAGTCAAACAAGAGTAAGAAAAAAATATTTTGTCAACAGTCATATTAACGAGGGAAAAAAAAAATATATATATATATATAGGGTGGTCCAAAAGTCCCGATCTGTTTTGCTGAAATAATAGTATTTTAGGATAAAAATGTAGTAACATAATGAGATGTATATTTATTTATCAAGATTAGGTCTAAGATTCGACGTGAGCACCATCAGTGTCTCTGTAAATCTCAAATCTGTCCACAGCATTACGGAACACATTCTCAAGCATCTCTGGGTTTATTTTAGTGACTGCCGCGTCAGTTCGCGGATCCTGCAGGTCTGTAACTCTTGTTTTGTAACCTCAGACCTTCATAAACCCCACGCAAAGACGTCTAATGGTGTTAAATCCGGAGATCGTGCTGCCTTGGCCTGTTTTCACCACGTCCAATCCGCAATTTGGTAAGAGCTCATCAATGTACGCCCGAACGATGTTTGCATAGTGACATGAGCTCCATCTTGTTTAAAGACAACAGTGTCGAGAATGTCATCTGAACGAAGCTGGGGTTCAAGAAAATGCAGAAGCTTGTGAAAATAAATTGGCCCTGTTACCGTAGCTTCTGCAACGAAAAAAGGTCCGTAAATCTTCGATCTTGTCATACCCAACCAGATATTAACTTTAGGAGAATCTCTCTCTCCATTCGTAAAACTCGGTTGGTTTTTCACTAGCCCAGATACGGCAATTATGTCGATTAACCTTTCCGCATGTGTGGAATGTCGCCTCATCGCTGAAGAGAATGTGGTTTAATAAGTTTTCGGTGTGAATTTTTCCAATCAATTCTGTGCGCAAGGCAGCTCGTCTTCGATAGTCGTCTTCGTGTAACTCATGTAGCGCTTGAATATGTAACTTTTCTTTTTTAATGTTGATTTTAAAATTATAGAGCAGTCGTTTTTGGTATGCTCAGTCTACGTGATGCTGTGCGAGTTGACATTCTAGGTTTTGTTTGAAAGGCATCTCTTCCAATTCGATATTTTGTTGAAAAGTACCTGGACGTCCAGATCTTGTCTCATCATGAACAGATCCTGTTCTTTTAAATTTATTGACAAGTTCGCGAATTGCTTTGTCTGTGGGTCCTGGTTTGTGGAATCTTCTTTCGAATTTTTTCTCGGATTTCTTTGCACTTCTTCCCTTTGATACGTTCTTATACATCCATCATCATCATAGTGGGGCGCAAAAGGAGAGAGTGCAATGCAATTGCAAATGTTCACCAATGTTGCAAGAGTGCCAACCACCCCTTGTGCACCAGTGCCAGTGCTAACCCCCTTGTTGCAAGGCACCCCAAGGGGGTTGTTGCAAGAGAAACAAGGGTTATGCAACTTGGAGGCGGAGTTATCCCCAAGAGAAAGAGAGAGAAGAAGAGAGAGGAAGAGAGGTGTTCGCTTGACAGGAGTCAAGCGCATATTAAGACTTCAGCCGAGGGACGTTATCTTATAGGCCATAATCAGCCAGTCGGCTTAATCAGCCAGTGCCGCCAGGCACTATCAGCCAGTTGGCACAGTGTATACCTCGTTTTTGCACGTACACACCCGTCTATACACCCATAAAATATCACACACACACGATTATATGCGTTGGGTTCGAGACCCGGTGGCAGCTCGTCCTTCTGCGGTTGGTAGCCAGGGTGCACTAGCAGGCATCTCTCTCGTGCGCTCTATCCCTATCGCTCTCTCTCTCTCTCACTCGCGCTCCCTCTCTCTCTCGCGCACTCTCCCCCTCGCTCTCTCCCTCTCGCTCTCTCTCTCTCTCTCTCTCTCTTTCTCCTTCTCTCTCTCTCTCTCGCTCTCGTGGAACGCACGGAACCGCGGCGCAAGGTGGAGGGCGTAAAGAAGGGGCTGATAGAGAAGGGTGGAAAGGGGTCGATAGAGAAGGGTGTTAAGGGCCGATAAAGAAAAAGGGTGGAAGGGGCCTACTGATGGCCCAAAGAAACCGAAGGATGTAGCTACCGGTCGGGGTGGGTCGGGTGGTGTAACTGCGTCTATGGGTGGCGACGGGTTTCGAAAGGTCTCGGGCAAGAAGGCTGCGAAGAAGCCTGAGACCCCAATTGCCCCTGTCAGGACCTCCAACCGCTTTAGTCTCCTGTGCTCGAAGGAGGAAGACACCGTTTTGATTGGGGACTCGCAGATCAGGGTCCAGGAGAAGTACTTTGCTTCTGCAAACCGCGATGGAGGAAGGTAAGGTGCTTACCTGGGCGGGAACAGCGCACTTAAGGAAGGAGGTAGAGAAGGTGCGCGTGGCTAGTCGGAGGACTGCGATCGTTGTCCACGCTGGTGGCAACGACCTGTTCCTCAAAGGCGGTAGGGTAGGTCTTACAGAAGGGATCATCACCGAGATCATGTCTCTTGCGGATGATCTAAAACTGAAGACAGACAGGGGAATGTTAATGGGTATTTTACCACGAATGAATGCCAGTGACCACGCGCTCAGTAAGGTCATTGGCATCAACGAGAGGGTGCAAGACTTGTGCGTCCCGCTGGGCGTGAAGTTTATTGACCCCTTCGACGCATTTCCGGGTAGGTGGGACCTTTACCAGAGGAATGGTGTCCACCTCAATAACAAGGGTAAAGGTGTGCTAGGCGCGCTGCTCGACCTGCACCTATACAGAATGGTGAGATCGAGTCCGGGGAGAGATGATGGGCCCCCACCGGGGAGAGATGATGATGAGCCGGTGGCGGACGTACCTTCAACTGAAGGGTGTGTCCAGGTACAGGTGGGTGACCCTCCTTCCTCGTTGGAGGGGGCTCAGGCTCCTGCGGAAGTTGCCCCCTCGTTAGTGAGGGGCTCTTCAACTCCCGACAGCCCTGACTGTTCGGGAAACGGCTCGTGCTAGGGGGCGGTTAGAACAGGGAAGGCTCCGTCCGTGCAATGCTTTTTAATGCTAGGTCGATTAGGAACAAGTTTTGTGAGCTACGGGCTCTCTTAGCATCAGAATACCAGGATATCGTTGCTATCACCGAGTCCTGGATTCATACTGATCGTAGGGACTACGTTGGGAAGTTCGAAATTCCCGGGTATAGAATGTTTCGCAAAGACCGCACCCGTGGGGAGGGGGGTGGGGTACTAATATACGTGAGGGACACGTTGAGTCCGGTTGACTGCCAGTTCCGGTCGGAACGGGAGCTGCTTGGCGTCGATCTGAATGTGGGAGGGACGAACTATAGGTTAATCTTGGTGTACAGACCTCCGCATCGCCTCCTCGAGGAGGATACAGCCCTGTACACCGAACTTCAACTGTCGCGGCATAAAGTGGGAAGACAGGACTGCTGATGCTGAAGGGAGGAGGCTAGTTGACTTTGCTGATGAGAACTTCTTCACTCAGTGGGTCAATGAGCCTACACGAGGCGAAAGCGTTCTAGACTTAGTATTGACAACCTCGTCAAGACAACCTCGTCACTGGCCTCACCGTTGACGAATCGTTGAGCGGGAGTGATCACGGTCTTATTAGGTTCCGTGTGCGTCCCTTTGGTGAAGCGTAGTAACTCGAGAGGCAGTAAGCTCGATCTCCGGCGGGCGGACTTTGTTAGCCTCCGGGATAGCGTAGGTGAGATGGACTTAGAGGTCGGCGGCGATGTTGAGGGAGTGTGGAGTGCATTCCGGGACGAGTCTATGGTGCTGCAGTCTGCTGCCATACCCTCAAAACCGGTCACCCCTGCTTCAACGCAGCCTAAGTGGTTCAATCGTGACATCGCTTCGGCTATCCGAAATAGGAAAGTAGCGTATAGGAGGGCGAAGGCCAATCGTTCCCATGAGAACACTGAAGCGTATTTCCGCCTGTGTAGGGCAGTGAAGGCGTAGGTTAGGCTAGCGAAACGTAACGAAGAACTACGGGTGGCAAGCCTCTGCAAGAGGAACCCTAAGGAGTTCCTCAGTTATGTTAATAGTAGAAAGCCCATTAGAAGCATGATAGTGGCGTTCTGCGGACCTCCGACGCGAGCATCGCTAATGTGCTTAATGAGTACTTTGCAGGAGTGTTCACCAGGGAGGACACCCGCGTCATCCCCGAGCCAGGCGTCAGGCACGAAGGTGCTGGCCTGGATAGTGTTCGATGTACCACGACAGTCGTTGCCGATAGAATAGACAAACTGAGCGTGTTTAAGACTCCTGGGCCAGACCAGTTTCTCCCCAGAGTGTTGCGAGAGGTGCGCGACCAGGTGGCTCCCCACCTGGCTACAGTCTTCAACAAATCGTTGGAGACGGGCCAGGTGCCTTGTGACTGGTGGGAAGCCAACGTGACCCCTATCTTTAAGAAAGGGGATCACGAAAGTCCAAAAAACTATCGTTCCATTAGTCTCACTTCAGTTGTAGGTAAATTATTAGAGGGGATAATAGCGGATAGGATCGTTGACCACTTGGATTCCTACAAGCTGCTTGGGGACTCCCAACATGGGTTTAGACGGCATAGGTCGTGTCTCACCAACTTGCTCAAGTTTTTCCACGTCATATTGAGTGAGTATGATAAGAGTAGGGCGATTGATATACTTTATCTCGACTTTCAGAAAGCCTTTGATAAGGTACCTCACCGCCGGCTAATGGCCACAGTGCGCGTGCTGGGTATCGGTGGGGAAATAAGTAGGTGGATTGAAAACTGGCTGAAGAATAGGCGGCAGAGGGTTGTAATTAAAGGGGTTAGTTCGGGTTGGGCCTCGGTCACTAGTGGGGTTCTTCAGGGTTCCGTTTTGGGGCCACTGTTGTTTATCATTTACATAAATGATATCGACGGTGGCATCGTCAGTCGGATCGCCAAATTCGCTGATGACACCAAGCTTGGGGCCAATGTTGGGACGCCCGAAACGATCAAGGAACTGCGTGCGGACCTAGGTAGGATAGGAGAGTGGTCCGAAAAATGGCAAATGCCGTTTGGCGAGGGTGTTGTTAGGATGTACATACAGAGAAGAGGACGGGAGTGTGACATAGAATTGATTAGGCGCCATGTTGCATACTATTTAAGCTTCATTATTGCAGCAGCTTTTATATAGGTGTTGAAGCTTTCTGGGTAACCCAGCCATTTCACCAGGTACATTTTTCTCCTTCCTTAACCTTTGCTGCCTAAAATTTCTCCAATTTTAAACACACTTTTTCCTAAATTAAATGTCACTTTCTGCAACTCCTCGCGGTAAAAGCCTCCAGCGATCTCTTCTCCATTCAAATTTTCAACGTAATACATCATTATCTCACCTTTAGGTCTCATAGCACGAACTTTAAAGGTTCACGTGTCCATCCTTGCTCAAATCCCTTCGCGAATTTATTTCCCGAACGTGAAAGCCTTATATAATCATTGATTTTGAAATGTGTAGACTGCGGTGGCGGTGCTCCATCTCTTATCACCTCTAGGCGCGTACCTCTTTCTAAAACATCGTTCGGTGTTCTGCCAATCGTACGGTGGTGTCAACGGTTGTATGATGATGCCAGTGACCCGAGAGCGTTTATGGGTTTTATGTGTAAAATAGCGATGCATGCGTTCCTTTATGGTACTGTACGTTGAACCCTTTCAGCTAAAGAGACTTTATGTGTAGAACTGCTAGTGTAGTAGTTGATATTAAACCCTGTAAGCATGTTCTGAAAAGCGCGACCTATAAATTCTTTCCCCATATCCGTACAAAAATAGCCAGGAATCTTTTCTTCTTTTAACATCAACGTTTTGGTCGCTCTAGCAACTGTTTCAGGCGATTTATTTTTCAGTGGAATTAGCCACAGATATCTAGAGAATCATTTATTATTTATAGGATGTAGCGGTATCCGTCATTATACACTGAATATCTTTGCATAAATAGAGTCAATCGAATCCGCAGTTGTCTTGACCGTTTTAAACCTTTTTCTCACCAGTTTATGAAGTGTATAAGCATCCTGCCCAAGCAAAAACCGCTCAACATCTTTTTTCCGTACTCCGTAAATATCTCTGTACAGTCTATTAACGCCACCATAGGAGGCGGGGTTAGAAATGTCGTAATAGCGTTTACTTAATATGTTAGCCATTTGCATATTTTAGAGACACGTGGATAAGGTTGGGCGTTTGTTCTCTTCTTTCTCTTCTTCAGAGACGCTGCTGTTGGGGGCGATGGCGTACTCAGCTGTGACACATGCGAGACTTGATCCAGGTTTTTTAACCTATTCAGATTACCTGTCAATGTTTTGGGGACATTTATTTGTTGTAGTCTTGCTTTAGTATGCTTCCATCCTGTTGTTGAGGGTCTGTCCCACTTTCTCACCAGATCATGAACAATATCAACGATTGGATCCTTGTACCCTTGTTCCTTCAACAATGACCTCCCCTGTATCGACCCAATGTATGATGGGGTCCTCACTCTATAGATTATAAAGGCTTAAACCTTTATTCCTCAAAGTATGTGGGAGACTGTTTTTTAACACATGTTCGATGTGTTGTGTTCCGTTGTTCTTTGGTTGGTCATCTCTAACGTCGGGCCCAGGTCCTGCGTCGCCATGCTCACCGCTACTCGCGCTGTGCCTAATAACCACGGGGAGCTCTGTCGGATTCTTATAATCTTCGTACTCATGAATAAATTTCTGCAAAGCCTCTTGGTACAAGATCCTTTTCTCATCAGGTGACTTTTCACTATTTAATAGGGCTAGCAACTCGCTTTCCATTCTTTTAAGCCTACTTTTACGGGGATCTAGAGCCGTGTCAAGAAACTTTGAACTTTGCAATGAAGCATACACCTAGTGCGGAATCACTACCACCTTCTTCATTATATTAATCTAGTTAGTAAAGGCCCCAAAACTGAAAATAAGATGGGTAGGAATGATCCTCCTGTTTGTACAATAATTCGCTTTTTCTTACCCACAGTTTGACTTTTATGAGCGAGCGCTCGTATTATGTTCTTGTAATGACGTAAGCGATCCTTCTGAGAGGGCTTCATTGGCACATTACATTTTATAACATTAAGACAGATTTCACAGATGCATTTTAAAAAGTCGTAGTCGATATTTTTAACAAATATCTGTTGCAGTGCCCGGGGCAATCGTTGATAGATTTTTATTAATTCACCATAATTCTTCAGCCTATTTGTCATTCTAGAATATACAACGTTTCAGGTTCGTTTGGGAATATATTCGTTCTTAGAAGCACCCTAAACGTGTTTCGCGGGTGAAGGTCACAAAACAAATATCCATAACGCTGACTTGTGGCTTCTTTATGAACCTCCAAAAAATCCTTACGTTGATTCGGGAACATTTGATTGGCTAATACCCCAATTTGTGACACTTCTCTACGTTGGTCGAATAAGACTAGATATTGTGTAATTAACGACACATCGCGCATGTATCTATTTTTGAAAAATAGATTCTGATTGATGAAGAATACGCATATGTTAAGCTGGTGTGAGAACACTGTAAATGTTTCGGCAAAAGTTTTATCCATTTCCAACATGAGATCGTCAATTACAATAACTGTTTGCTCATTACCTCTTGACGAATTAACGTCATATACACCCTCGTGGAACAAAATTTCATCTTGGTACTCGTTGAACACTGACTGATACATCGAATAGCACCATAGTACTTAATGCACAAATTTTGAGAACATCTCCCCCTTATCTTTAATGATTTTAAGCATAAATACAGTTTTTCCACATCCTGTAGGGCCAGATATAATACATGTGGAGGGGCTTGTGAAACTGAATTTTTCTACAGATTCCATCTCTAACACGTCACACCCCTAAGTGGGTCATTTACAAAATATTACAAATTTTGAGTACTGTTCCTTATATATAGTTTTTTCCTTCTTCCACAGAACCGTGAATGACGACGATGACCGTACAGCTACAGAACCCTCCCCCGCTGACGAATCCTAACCAGCGACACCTGTAGCATGCGACAGTTCAAAGCGGAAGCATGATGAAAAGCCCTCCACTTCAGCTATAAAGCGTGCCAGGATTGCTCCGGTTTTTAGACCCCCAGTAGTAGAGCCCCAACCCTCTACGTTTTACGACACAACCCCCACAACAGTACCTTCCTCAAATGTGCTCCATTGTTCAGTTCCGGATACTTCCTCCACAGTAGCTTCTCATATTTTGGAGGATGGTATAACATTCGAGTTGGTGAGCACCGCTACCCCCACCCCTGCCCTGACTAGAAATCGGTACGTGGTCAGGGTTGACTCTGGATCCCTGTATACCAACGGAGTGCGGCGCGTAGTTGAACGTATGTGGAGCTTGCTCTTCAGAACCGCGACGAACGTGAAGTCCGCACGAGGTTATCCTTCAGGTTTGGTTCAGATGAGGGAGACGATTTTTGGGTAGTAATACTGTTCAGACGTTTGGCGGCTGTTGACATAGAATATATCTTGGACCGTATAATGCAACCCTCACAAAGTGGTACATCCTTCAATATGGACAACTTCATGGTAGATATTGACAGAATATTCCGGGTTGCGATTGATAAGTGCCACACCTTATACTCTTAATTTCAATTCTCCGGTTATTTACAGAAAGCATTTAAACGTCGATCGTGGTTGTGGCTTTATAGAAATAGTCTTAGCTCATAAGTTCACTGTGCTAAATACATGGGCGCAAAAAAATTGGCTGCCCACGGTTGTATAGCGTGCCCGCAAACTGGCTTCAGATTGTAAGCTTGGGTCATAAAGAACTGAGAAGGGCCGAGCAGAAAATAAATGCACGTATAGTCGTATTTGGAATGGATGATCGTCGTAGGACTGTGTATGTTTTTTAAAGCAGCGTGAGAGATTATACAAGACCTCTACTTATTTTAGGATTGTCAGGAACATCGTATCTCCCCATTCGTAACATAAGGGTTCTTCTCTGCCATTTATGATAAAAGTCGAAAATCTGGAAGGCATCATGATTTGTGTAAGGGTTGCCTCGAGTTTGCTGATAATATGGTAAAACATTATAAGGATTGCTACATGGTATGTGAGCAGTGTAAAAGCCCAAATGTGAAAGTCGTGTAGTTGAAACCGAGAAGAGAGAATGTAATGTGTGTAGACGTACATTTTTCAATAATAATTGCTTTGAACTCCATAAATCAAGTGGCACTTGCAGGAAATTCACTGTTCTACATGTCATGAAAAATATAAGGCGGATGCAGTGAAGCATGTATGTTATATGAAAGATGCTAAACCTAAAAATAGCCTTTGTATAACCGTGTACTACGATATAGAAACTTACACGAACGGTGAAACCAAAGAGGTTATTCCACATTTACTCGTAAGTCAGACTATCTGTGGTGAGTGCATCGAGCTCGAGTGTAGAGTGCCACAAATGTGGAAAACGGACAAACGTTTTTAAAACGAATGCACACGGCAACCCTGTGAAACTCTTTGTTCCTATATTGTCAAATTAGCGGACAAGTTCAAAAAAATGACTGTATATATTCTTGCCCATAACGGGCGAAATTTGACACACAGTTCCTTTATAAGGAGCTGCTTGAACACGAGTCGTCTACGATATTTACAGGTGATCCCTTGAAAAGAGGCAACAGACTAATACAGATGCAGATAAGAAGTAATGTTCAGTTTAAAGACAACCTGCTGTTCACACCTTGTAAATTAGCAAAGCTGCCCAAGGTCATGGGGGTAGCCGCTGAAGTTTCAAAAGGGTATTTCCCTTACACATTCCTCACTAACGAAACTTTGAATTACGGAGGACTACCTCCACCCAAACATTACTTTAACTACACAAACATGAGTGATAGTGAGCGTGAAGATTTTGACCGCTACTACAACAGTTTTAATGAAGCTAGTCCATACAATATAACCGATGAATGTGAACGTTATTGCGTGAATGACGTACGTGTTCTAAGAGTATGCTTTCAAGCCTTTAGACGGATGTACATTGTACATAACCCGTTTCAAATGCGATCCGCTGCAAGTCGCGACCACGATCGCCTCATTATGTTTTACAGTGTTCAAGAATAACTTCATACCTAAAGACACCTTAGCAATCATTCACAGAAACAACCCCCGCAGTTATGGGCACAAGGCTATTTACTGGCTTCCACACCTCAGCAACAGACTGGGGTATATACAAAACATGCCCGCAACACGGGTGAACTACCCATTAAGGTCAATGGTCGTGTTTTTTGGGTTGACGGCCTAAGTGAGGATCCAACCACTGGTGAGAAGACTGTGTATTCCTTTAACGGCTGTTGGTGGCATGGATGCCCGCGCGCTGAATGTGTCGTCACAGGGGACCTTTATGGAAGATATTCCGCCGACAGCCTCGCATGGACCCGTAACCGTGATCACTTATAGGCTGCCAGTTCACTCACAAAATCGTGGGGAAGCATGAGTATGATGCACGAATGGAAAAAGATGCCCAGTACCATGAAGAAATAAGGGCCATCAAGCGTTCAATGGTATTGGACCCCCTCAAATGCGGTGATAGCTTGTTTGGAGGGCGCACAAATCTATTCAAGCTATACTTTCTGCCTACGGAGGGCGTGAAACTCCACTACTACGACTTCTGCTCTTTATACCCCTACGTGATGAAGAACAATCCGTACCCCGTAGGTGCGCCTGTAAAACTAGTGCGTCCCACTAGGGCGGGTCATACTATGCATTTTTTTTAAATCAATGGAGAGGGGTGTTCAAATGACATATTTTGGTGTATAGAACACAATTCTGAAGAAAATATTTAATTCTGATAACCCTAACCTACATCATTTTGCAGTTGATTATTATTAAATTGTTGATTATTTTACTATTGTAGGTACCCCAGAATATGTCTTCTCACGTTTTCTATCATGGCTGCTCACGTTATCTCTCATAGAGCATTGTTCTAACTAATTCATAAAACACATATAATGTAATTCATATAATAATAATAATATTTAAATACTCAAATAAAAAGGTGTGCCATTCCACTTAATTGTAATTATCATACAGTTTGGTATATGAAATATTTTGACGGTTTTCTGGCGCGCATAAGGCCATTTTCTGAGCCACCTTTCTCAGAGGCTAGAATGTAACGTTTCAGAACATTCTAAAACGTTTTGTGAAATATTTGAAGTGACTCATGATTTATGAAGCTATTTTACCACCTCGGCTTGCAGTGAGGGGATAGATGGCCCTACTCTGTCAGACAAAAAATTATCCGGGCCAATAGGAAAGCTCCTTGATTCTGCTACAGACTTTGATATCAATCCAAACTTCACCCGAATCTCTGTTGGCCCTCCACTGATCAAGCTTCCTGACAAGGTCATTCAAGATCTCTCAACTGATCAATACTATGGCTATAAAATTGTCTGTGTAGTCAGGGATGGAGTACTTCCTGCAGGGCTGGCTCTGTTAGAGATAGGACCAGTAAACCACAGCCGCTGGCTCACCACAGCGAACAGACTTCTCAGGCTCTGGGTGTCAAAGCACGGACTTAAAGGAAAGAACCTGAAGATTCTGCAATTCATTGTGGAATTCATCATTGGAGTGTATTACCCATGTTGGTTCAACGTGAAGGTCAAGCACTCCTCGATCGAAGGGCCTAGGCACATCCTTTTTCAGCTGAACTGCCTCAAGTCCCAGAGAAAGGAGGTGCTGGATATTGTGATGCCAACTGTGAGAAGATCTGCTTCGTATGCCACAGTGAAGTCATCCTCCAAACACTACTCTGCTCTGAGGATCAGAAGGAGGGGATTGAAGGGGTGGAGAGAATCCTGGCCATCAAGGGAGAGGGGGACCCGGACACTCAGCTGGGGGACTCCTCTGTTAGGAGCAGAAGGACACCTGACATCAATTGTGATGCTTCCAGCATCGGTGACTTGATCAGCTGGTCAGAAGGTGTGTCAGAGCCACCTCTCACCTGCTCTCTAAGCACCTCAGAGGTGAAAAACTTCATCAACACCCCCATGGAGGTGCGCAACTGGCCTTGCCACACACAAAGCATTGAGAGGGTTGTTAAAATGGTGACTGAGGCTTCTGCTAAGTACTTCTCACAGGAAAAGAGGGATGGAGGGATCAGGGCTCAGGAGACCAGTAGGAAGCTGATGTCCAAGTCTGAGTCAAAGCAGGATTTGTGCAACCTGGCAAAGTTCAAGATGTCAGGAGAATGATCTTTGTAATTATATCCAGTGATATACATGCAGTTCACCTATTAATAAATATATGTAAAGTTGATTTGGCCTTGTCAATATAAATGATTTACCTTATATCTTTTAATATATTATAAAGGGGTTCAAAAGGGTAAAATTGGCAATTTAGAAATACAAAATGATGTAGGTTAGAGTTATCCTATCCAAAAAAGAAGCTCATATTTGAATTCCCCATGTAAAAACACATAATTTAGATACCCCTGATGGTAGGATTTCCTTCAGATTCATGTTGTCACCTGAGTACGACCCGCCCTAGCGTCCCACCATACCAACCATCGAGGAGTTTTCAGCTAACTTGAATGAGCGCTACTTTGGACTCTCTTTCGTAGACGTGCTCTCCCCTCGCGATTTGTGGATGCCGATCTTACCCGTCGTTATAGATCACAAGCTCATATTTCCCCTATGCGTGAAGTGTGCAGAGGACAATAGCGGTGATTGTAACCATACAACCAACCAGCGTAAGATCAGAGGTGTATATACAAGCCCTGAGCTGGCCCTAGCAGTTCGCCATGGGCATAGAAAATTGAAGATACATGAGGTGTGGAGGTTTCAGAAGCTACCGAACATCTTCATACCATATATAAACGCTTTTTTGAAGGATAAAGTAGAAGCATCAGGATATCCGGGAGGGGTTGATACCGAAGATGAAAAAACGGCTTATATTCAACGTCACCGTGCCCATGAAGGTATACAGCTTGACCGATCCCAAATTGTTAAGAATCCTGTCAAACGCTTTAGTGCAAAGTTGTGTCTAAACAGTCTTTGGGGGAAATTTGCAAAGAATACTGGCAAAGGGAACGTTCATTTGGCACAAAGTTATAGTGAAGTCTGAGATTATGCCATCGCTCCAGATAAAGAGGTTATGGAGATCGCGAATATCTCACAGATACGTCACGGGTTACAAACATACCTGTAGCCATCTTCACAACGGCCTACGCCCGCATCAAACTTTGGGGTCTACTGCACTCTCTTGGACGGAGGGTGCTGTACGCTGACACAGATAGTGTGATATTCACAGTGAGGGAGGGTGAATACATGCCTGCTATTGGGGAATTCCTCGGAGAGCTAACTGATGACATCAAGGACGAGTATGGTGATGGTGCATACGCAGACTCGTTTGTATGAAGAGGGCCAAAAACCTATGGGGTACGGGTGAGGGTAGGGGATGATATGAAGTATATCGTGAAGGCTTAGGGTGTCACGTTTAACCATACGCATACACCGTTCTGCTCGACGGATTTATCGAATGTAGGAATGAACAAGACGAGAATGGTCTAGAGCTGGATGCATATTTAAAAGGTTTAGATTCTTCGAAATATCCGGACCTTTGGTACAAAGCACTTGAGCGGTACAGGGCAGAGCTTGCCTACACTATTCTCCCTGAAGAACTGTACCTCTATATAATGAATAGCTGTCGTTACGACTTGGGAGATTATTTCAATTGCCGCTATGGAGAGTGAAGAAGAGTTCACGATTGAAAAGCTCGGGACGTTAAGATAAACCCCTCGATTTGAAAGGGGTGTTTATAGACTTGTATTTAATAATGATATTGTGGTTAACGATGACCTCTTTGTGCGTGCTTTTGATTGTATTCTAGCCGTGTTTAAAGATAACTTGCCAACCGAATGTAAAGTGGGGACAAAAATAGTATTGAACGATATGGAAGCCATTTATGTCGAGTATAGGCATCCGTATAACTTGAGCGATGAAGTATTGCTTGGACGCTTTTACCGTGTGATGCAAAGTAATAACGATGTGAATGTAGACTCGATTACTTGTGAGTTTCGCGTTTTGCGCCGTAGAGCAAAAAGTATTTTGATGTATATTTATTAATTTAATTATTTAATTGTATATATATATATATATACATATTAATTTAATTATTTAATTGTGTATATATATATATATTAATTTAATTATTTAATTGTATATATATATATATATTTCCTGTACTAATATGCAATTGTTTATACGTTTTGTATATTATTACTTTCAATGTATTTAATTATTTAATATACCTGTGTATATATATATTTTTTCCTGTACTAATATATTGATGGTTATACTACAACGTTTTGTATATTTTTTATTATATGTTTCTCGTTCGTATTTCTTATGCTATTATCATTTTTTGATCATATATATATTCCATTGTATATTTATTTTGATTATATATTCATCGTTCGTATTTCTTATGCTATTATTTTTTTTGATCATATATATTCCACTGTATATTTAGTTTCTATATATTTTGTGAAATTGAATCCATTAATTCGTCTAAATAAACAGAATGATGTAATGGTGTTTTATTTAATTTTTTTGGTTGTACACGACATTTAATTACAGCAAATGGCTGCCTTCTAAAACGGTTTTCTAAACCAACTGCCAAATATATCTGGATAGCACAATCTGCAACCCTAATAATGTATACCTGAACAAGCCAATTACGCCTTCTAAGTCAACTGGCTGGTTAAGTTAGAATATGTGCTTTAATTAAATAAATAAACGCAATCTGGCAACTCAATAATGTACACCTGAACAAGCCATTTACGCCTTCTAAGTCAACTGGCTGGTTAAGCCAGAATATGTGCTTTAATTAAATAAATAGTGCAATCTGGCAGCTCAGCCAGATAAGCCAACTGGCTGATTAGGAACATATTAAGACAACGGCCGCTAGGCTGAAGTCTTAATATGCACTTGGCTCCTGCCAGGCGAACACCTCTCTTTCTCTCTCTCCTCTCTCTTTCTCTTGGGGGATAACTCCGCCTCCAAGTTGCATAACCCTTGTTGCTCTTGCAACATTCCCCCCCTCACCCTTTGTTGCATAACATATTGCAATATCCCTCTCCCCTTTGTTGCATACAGTATGCAACATTGATCAACATTTGCAATTGCATTGCACTCTCTCCTTTTGCGTCCATACTACTATAATCTATGGCCTACAGAAAATAAAACAGACATATCATTATTTCAGCAAACTAGATAGGGACTTTTTGACCACCCTATATATATATATATAATATATATATATATATAAAAAAAATAAATAAATTGTGAATGAATCGGTGTTTGTCTTCAAATTCCAAATAATAAATTCAAGGGGTCTATGAAAAAGCTATACACGCCGACAACATGGTATCGTAGATGGTACCTTTATTTCATAATTACAGTAAATACAGGTACCATATACCAGAGTTTTTCAAACTTTTTGAAGCCACGGAACCTTGACAAACAGGTAAAATTTTAATGATATAAGGCAAATGGTAAGAAAACACAATTTATGCTCACTGCAGTTTATTATGAAGTTTACATATACAGTTATACGAATTTCACAAAAAAATATAAAGTTTAGAAATTTACAAGAAATAAAGGCAATTTACTTTCATTGACCTATTTATTTTAAATTCCCCTCCCCACATTACTGTCAGCATAAAGAAATTATAAGTATAAAAAATATCATGTTTATTGTAAATTATTGAGGAATAATTGAGGAATAATTTTAATAGTTAAGCAAACAAGTTTAGAAATTTACAAGAAAATAAAGACAATTTACTTTCATTGACCTATTTATTTTAAATTCCCCTCCCCACATTACTGTCAGCATAAAAGAAATTATAAGTATAAAAAATATCATGTTTATTGTAAAATTAAAGTTTTCAATGCAAAATAATTAAAAGTGAGGAATTTTACAGTTATTGAGGAATAATTTTAATAGTTAAGCTTGGCTGTGATTACTTTTCTTTGGATAAAAGTTCAGTATTTGGAGCAATTGATGTTACCTGCAAGCGGATATCATCTTCTATATTTAGTCTACTTCTATATTTGTGTTTTGTTGCCGTATATAGAAAGAAGGTTCTCTCGCAGAGATATGTTGTTGCAAAAGGAGTAAGATATTTCAAGGCTCGTGGCAACTTCAGTATATTCTTTTAAAGTCTGAATCCAAAACTCATAAGTTCTACATGATTAAATTTTCTTTTTAATGTGAAATCAGTCGAAATATCTATAAGTTGTTCCTTCTCTTTCAATGGTAATTCAAATACAGTTCCAGATGCAACGAAAAACAGAAATCTCATCAAATCAATCAGACCAGCGCTTGTGGTCATGAGCTGTGTTTTGTTTACAAAATGGGCTCCTGTTTCTTACTGTGGCTGCAAGTGTCTTTAAAAAAAATAGTGTTTGGTGCATTCTTAACTAAATTACTTCGTATTACTAATCATTCATTAACGAATATATTTCATTTATTGACTTTATTCATTACTATATTATTTGATTACACCAAGGCTAGTGCACGTGGCTTGCTTTGTTTGTTTCCCGAATCTATTACTAAACGAGGTTTCATAAGGTTGAAATTCCCTTGTTTGCCTTGTTTGTTTTTCGAATCTATTACTAAACGAGGTTTCATAAGGTTGAAATTCCCTTATTTGCTTTTTTTGTTTTTTATATCTATCAGAAAACGAGGTTTCATAAGGTTGATTTTCCGTTCCTTCGGCGGATCAAGTAGAGTGTGGTCATCCACCGTGAGAAAAAGGAAAAACGGAAAGAAAAAAGTCAGTCGAATAGCGGACAGATAAGTTCTATTAATACTTTTTCTTTTACAGATCTTTCGCTGGTAGCTCAATTAAGTATATATTCATTTAGTATAAATTTGTGTTACAAGAACCTGTTTCTGCGTTTCAAGAACATTTTTGCGGGTTTGGGCAGGTGACGGCACAATAAGCACGCGATAGAACTACGGTGTAATTTATTAATCTCCAAACGCTCGTTTTTGTTTTTTGTTTTTTAATTAATTAAGAGCATGGCACCCCCGTCAAGTACTTTCAGTCGCTGTGAAGGGAAATTTGCCGCTTACGCGTTTACAATAGCTAATAATAATGAACAGTTAGTTTGCAGGTGGTGTTCAAGCATGGAAGTCCTGAGGAACGAGTTAGAACGTGAGAGGAAGGCCAGAGTGAGGCTTCAAGAAAGCGTGATGCCCCTGACGGCAAAATTACAATCCCTTGAGACTCCAGTTACGACCCCTCCTGCCTCAGTTTCTACTAATAATATAAATAATACTAATAGCCCTCTCTCTTCCCCTAGTTCCCAACCCTTCGTTCGAGTGCGTAATGGAGCCCCATTGAGAAAACCTAAGACTTGTCTACCAGTAATAACAAACAATAAGTTTTCTGTTTTAGGTTTCGAAGATGCTGATGAACCGGAAATACGACTTGTTGGCGATTCCATTGTTCGAGGGCAGCTCGAGGGATTCTGTGGGAGAAACCCTCGTCGTAGGCGCCGCTACTGCTACCCTGGTGCAAGGGTGGAGGATATAACTAATAGTGTTGACCATTTTACAGTCGGAACCTCTGAGGACACAACGTATGTTATTCATGTCGGTACTAATAACGTTTTAAATTCTAGATCGGAAGAGCTGCTGGCTAGGTACAGGGACTTACTAGAGCGACTAAAGGAAAAAACTAATAAGATTGTTTTAACAGGTATACTTCCTCGAATTATCCAACGTAGCGATTTCTACAGCAAGGCGACATATATTAACACTAACTTAAAGTCTCTTTGCCAACAGGAAGGAGTGCATTTTGCGAATTTTTGGAACAGTTTCTACGGCAGGAGGGACTTGTTCCTCGGAGATGGACTTCATCTTAATGACGTTGGAGCTGCGCGTTTAGGAAGACTATTTCATAATACTGTTTCTTCTTTTCAGGCTGCCGTAACTCGAACGGTCCCAGCGTAATTTCCACAAATTTCCCCTGCGCTCGCGCAGGTGTCGCAATTACAAACAATTTGAACGTTCTATCCTTAAAAGCTAGTAGCCTACGAAATAAAATAAACGAATTTTTTTCTTTAATTGCTTGTAAAGACTATGATTTAATTGCGATAAATGAATCGTGGCTTAGCACTGAAACACGTGACTTTGTAGGGGAGTATCAAATTAGAGGTTATAGATATAAACAGAAGAGGTAGGCGAGGAGGCGGTGTTATGTTGTATATCAAAGATAATACTGCGAAGTTATAGAAGTAAAGCACATAATTCCAGAAACGATAGATTCGTCTATATCAGAACTTAAATTGAACGATTTCAAACTTATTGTTGCGGTTATATATAGGCCCACTAATCAAACAGCTGATACAAACGAAGCGTTATATCCTGAACTAAAGAGAATAATAGGTAGTGAGCAGGCCTTAGTGACTTGAATTGCGCCAACGTGAATTACGATACAATGCAGGGAGACGCGGAAGGTAATCGTTTAGTTAAATTTCTCGAGGATAGCTTTCTTATTCAAAAGGTTGGGGAACCTACGAGGTTGGACAGTAGTTTAGATTTAGTAATAGCTACGGACGATAGGCTAATCACTGATCTTCAAGTAATAGAACCGTTAAGCAATAGCGATCACAATACGGTAGAGTTTGTCCTCTTAGTAAGTCACTCGAAACCAGCTAACTCGACTAAAATTCCTAACTTCCAGTACGCAGACTTTTGTAAATTTCGAAATGAATTGTCACACGTCAATTGGGAAAACGTAATGGGCATCTCCAACGCAAAACTAATGTGGGAATCGTTTGAAACAGAATTTAAGACTACAAATGAGGAATGTGTACCGTACAAAATTAAGCGTGCGAAAGTAAACAACAAGCCCTAGAGATAGGGCTTATAGGCTACATAAGTGCGATAAAGACAATTTGTGGTTACGAAACAACTACATATCTGTAAGACGTGAGGCGAAAAGTGCAATAAAAAAGTCCAAGCGCGATTGAAATCCGCACCTCGTGACGGTAAAGAAAACCCCAAGCGATTCTTTCAATAAGTCAAAAACAGAAATCCAGGAAAAAGTGTCTTGGGGCCATTGAAAAATGTTAACGGAGAGCTAGTTTCTGAAAACAAGCAAATGGCTACCTTGCTAAACGAATTTTTTACGTCAGTTTTTACTATAGAAGATGTAACGAATATCCCTACGGTCATAGACATAGTACCTTTTGATAATGGTAATATTTTGGATAATATTGTAGTTAGTGAAGGGAGGTAATGCGCTATATTGATAAAATGAAAATGTGTAAATCACCGGGTCCGGATTTCATATATCCCATACAACTAAAAGAATTAAAAGATAGCATTGTTGTGCCGCTAACAAAGATTTTTAATGCGTCTATTTCTGAGGGGTGCGTACCAGATAATTTCAAGTTAGCAAATGTAACACCTATCTTTAAGAAAGGCGATAAATGTGCGGCGGGAAATTATAGGCCAATCAGTTTAACGTCTGTTGTAAGTAAGCTACTGGAATTAATAATTAGGGATCGTATAGTCGAACACTTAGAATTGCATAACTTGGTTAGAAGTACGCAGCACGGTTTTAGGCGAAACAAATCTTGCTTAACTAATCTTTTAGAATTTTTTCAAAGCGAGGTTGACCTTTACGATAGTCATCGGGCAGTTGATGTAGTGTATTTAGATTTTCAAAAAGCTTTTGACACCGTACCGCACAAAAGACTCATTGAAAAAACTAAGGCTCATGGAATCAGGGGTGTAGTAATAAATTGGATAGAAGAGTGGTTGCGAGGCAGGAAACAAAGGGTAGTCGTTGACGGAGCGGAGTCGTGTTGGGCTACTGTAGCGAGCGGCGTTCCTCAGGGTTCTGTATTGGGCCCCTTGCTTTTTCTTATATATATTAACGATTTAGATGTCGGCCTAGTCAGTACAGTTTCAAAGTTTGCGGATGACACGAAGCTGGGTGGTAGGACGATTAATGACGAAGATAGAGGTAAAATCCAGGAAGATCTGAATAAAATCGTTGATTGGTCAGTCACATGGCAAATGAGATTTAACGTCCATAAGTGCACCATTTTACATATAGGCTCGCGTAACGGTAATTTTGCGTATAGTATGTCAGGGAAGGAGTTAGCAAGCGTAGAGCAGGAAAAAGATTTAGGAGTTATAGTCACTGGTGATTTAAAAGTAGCGAAACAAAGTACAGCAGCGGTCAATAAAGCGAACAAAGTGTTAGGGTTTGTAGCTCAGAATTTTGAGTACAAATCGCGCGATATTATAGTTCCTCTTTATAAATCATTAGTTAGACCCCATTTCGAGTACGCGATCCAATTTTGGAATCCGCATATGCGAAAAGATGTAGACAAACTCGAAAGAGTTCAAAGACGAGCAACTAAGATGATTCCGTCGCTTAGGTCGAAGTCGTACGAGGATAGGGTTAATGAGTTAAAATTGACTACACTAGAGACTAGGAGGCTAAGGGGTGATCTAATCCAGGTTTTCAAAATTATGAATGGGTTCGATAACGTAGATAGAGATAGCTTTTTCGAAATATCTCAATATAATAGGACTAGAAATAACCGGTGTAAGTTGACAAGTAGAAGGTTCGAGACAGCAGTTGCCAAAAACTTTTTTAAGCATAGAATAGTAAATAGCTGGAATAGTTTGCCGGTAGAAGTAATTAGTAGCACGTCTATAAACATGTTTAAAAATCGATTAGACGCATATGTTGATAGATTGGGTATAGTTTAAGGTAGTAAAATTAAGGCTTTGTGGCTCGGAACCCATGTAAAATTGTAGGTCCCTTCCGCCACCACGGAGGACATGCACAATACACAATTACGAACACAGTTAGGTAGACCAGCCATGAGTGGATCCTAGGGTCTTTGTTGGTTTGAAACATTATAACATTATAACTTATTCTGGATATCTCATCGTTTGAATTAAAATTCTCTCTTTGCCTACGTCTTTCAAAACACAATCACTGAATTCGCAGAATATATTTTGTAAATTCATCCATGCCAGTTGATATTATTTTATCTTACCTCTCTCTCTTTCTCATTCTATCATGACATGCCCCAGGGAACACCAAGTTCTTGTAAACGCAGTTTGTAAACCCCTGCCATATACGATACCATGTTGTAGGTGTGTTTTTCCATAAGTTTCCCCTATCACTCCTTTTCGGACTCCTGAAAAGAGGATTTCAGACTCCAATGGGGGTTTTGGAACACTGCGTCACTTCTTTCTCTCTCACGGTCTTCTCTACCCTGACTCTCTGCTGAAGTGTTGATACACTGCCTTTTTCATTAAGCCGATTTAGCTGTTCCAGTCTCGCCTGGCTTGTGATCTGTCTTTTATTTACATATCAACCTAAAACTTAAAAGCAGTAATTAATACATGATTTCAATATTTTCACAATTTCTTACCTATTCTACACTATTCAACTAACTTTATGGCCTATTTTTTTATATTAATCTCTTACTTATATAGATCTAGATTTGATATTTGAAAACTAATTTGTCTTTAAGAACATGATTGGCAAGACTAGAGGTGGGTATTACGTGACAAACAAACCTATGCCTGATTGGCTGACCTCATTTACACGTATAAACAAAAGCGAATCTCTTGTTCTGGCTTCATGGCTCATGTTACGTACTCTTGTTTACATTCAGAATAGGCTCATTTCCTACCTTTTACAATCTATTCATTAAACCTAACCTAACCTACCTTATGAATTGTTATTTTATTTTCATTATTAAATCCTGATTTTACGATCTCAACAAGTCTCGCATCCAAAGCCATTGGATCAAAATTTGTGAAGCTGCATTTTCAAAATTCAAGTGTCTCGTGAGTTAAATGTCATTGTTAAAACCTCCCTCTGACTTAAAACTTTTTCTTCAAACTCTTTTCAATGAAAAATTTGACAGGATTTAATGTCATTATGGATTAACTAGATATACAGGGTGATTCATATGTAGTGTATTGATTTTAATAAAGAGAAGATAATAATGTCTAATAAGAATTAAGTGTTTTGTTTATAAGAATTTAATAATGTTTGTTTAATAAAGAAGAAATGATAATGGTTTGTTTGAAATTAAGAATATAAAGTGCTAGTTGGCAACACCTCTAAATGGGTGTAGACTCTAGAGAAACAGTGAAATGCCCAAGGAAGTTGTAGGATGGGCGTTGGCCCAATAAGGTTGTTTTTGTATTTAGTATGGTTTGTTTATTTAAAATATAAATTGTCTCTCTCTCTCCGATTAAATGTTAACACTAATTTCGCCCTCGCATTACCCCGTTTGTCTAAATTGTTTCGGTATAAATAAAAAGTCAGTAAATAGTAAAAATAAAGTGTATAATTTATCTCCGCTCTCTTTGCATTGTTCAAAAGTGTAAAATGGCCCCCACGACCACGTCTACCCATGTTTATAAAGTACAGCGAAGCGAGTGTAAAGAAGAAAGAGCAACGATAAAAAAATTGAATAAAGAAAAGTAAATAATAAATAGAGAATAAAATTGTAAAAGAGTTGTTCATTACACATAAGTTCCTTCCCAAAAGTATTATACAGGGTGTACATAAAGTCAGGATCTATTTTTGTGAAATAATTATTTTTTTCTATTTTTCTTTTCAGAAGCCCTTAGAATGAATACAGAAGAGCATGTGGCAATAGTAATTTTGCGAATCGAGGGAAAGAAATACAATGACATCAGAGAAAAGTTTAGAAGGAGATTTCATAAGCCGGGGCCAACAGACAAGACAATACGAAAATTGGTGAACAAATTTAAACGAACGGGATCTGTAAATGATGAAGCAAGATCAGGACGACCGTGTATGTCAGATCTTACCGTGAATGCAGTACGCGGAATTATCACTGAGGAGCCACGTACGTCCGTTCGTGCTGCATCACACAGACTCGGCCTCCCGACGTCATCTGTGCACAAATTCTGAAAGTTAATTTGCAGAAGAAAAGCTATCATTTGCAGGTTTTACATGATTTACATGAGGAAGATTTCCCTCGACGAAGTGCTGTGTGTGCTGATCTCGTAGAACAAATCTGGAGTGATAATTTAATGGAAACATTCTCTTTAGTGATGAAGCCACTTCCATACGTGTGGAAAAGTAAATCGCCATAACTGTCGAATTTGGGCAGATGAAAAACCGAATGATTTCGTCCGAAATTGGGAAAGAGACTCACCTAAAGTTAATGTCTGGATGGGTTTAACAAAATCTAAGGTTTATGGTCCTTTTTTCTTTGCTGAAGCTACAGTTACGGGGCTTATTTATCTGGACATGTTGCAGCAATTCCTTGAACCTCAGCTGATTGGGGATAGGATTGTTAGTACCGTCGTCTATCAACATGATGGTGCTCCTTGTCACTATGCCAAAATTGTTCAGGATTATCTAAATGAACGTTTTCCAAATCGCTGGATCGGACGCGGAAGCAACAGACCTTGGCCAGCGAGATCACCAGATATAACCCCTTTAGATTTCTTTGCATGGGGCTTTATCAAATCGCACGTCTATCAGACGAAGATTACGAGTCTTGAAAACTTACGTACACGTATACGAACTGCTGCAGATAACATAACCCCGCAAATGCTCCAGAATGTGTTTAGAAATGCTGCGGAACGATTTGAGCTGTGCAGGGATACTGATGGGCATCACGTCGAATCCTACTCTTAATTATTTAATAAATGTTACCACTTTATCATTTTATGATTGAATTCCATATAATTTCCGAGTGCTTCACAAAAATAGATCCTGACTTTATGTACACCCTGTATTATATAGTTATATTTGGAACGGAACATTTTAATCACCCTATATGTAGGATTTGCTATAATTATTAGATCGATAGTCTCTCATTAAATAGAATAGATGAAAGAACCTAATTATTAGTACTAGCTAAACAGGGCCCTACGGGTCCATTTAGCTAGACCTGCGGTACTCGAGCTTTCGGGCCCAGTAACTGGGGTGCTGGAGCACAGATATGATATCCTTGACTATGATGAAAGACTGTAGCAAAAATCTTTTATTATTATTACGGGTGGCAATGTGAAGCTTAAAATTTTCATGACTGCGTTCTTTTCTATAGTGTTATTGACCAAATAATTTAACCGACAGTTGTTGTTGTTGGTTAGCCGATCACCTCACCCTGATCGAGCAAGCCGGCGGCACGCAGGTAACCGATCGCCCTCTCCGGAGTGGACCAGAGGTTCAGCGCACTAGTGATGTTGTGTTGTGTTCGTTGTTGTGCTAGAGCGGTACAGTCTGTCATAATGTGTTCAAGTGTTTGTGGTGTGTCCTGGCACAGGTGGCAGGTGTCGTCTGTGGAGTTGTCTAGTCTGTGTTTATATGTCTGTAAGTTGGGGTGATGTCCACATCGGAATCGTACTAAGTTAACTCGATCTGATCTGCTCAGGCTGGTCTCTGACCTGTCAATGGGTAGCGGCTTCGCACCTAGGACCGCATTCGGATCGAGTCGTGCCAGTGCTTTGTGGGTTAAGTGTGTGTGAACCGACAGTAATTCGGGGGGCCTGTGGCCCCCCAGTTACTGAGGGTTCAATTATTTGGTCAATAAAACTAATGTCATGAAAATCTTGAGCTTCACATATCTTGACACAATGTGAAGCTCAAGATTTTCATGGCTACGTTCTTTTCTATAGTTTTATTGCGGTGCTAGGGCCTTCGGGCCCAGTAATTGGTGGGAGGAGGCTGGTCACACATATATTTTCGTTCATTACTCATCACCCCCATCTACCATACTGTAACTTGAAGAGCCTAATCATTTTCATTAAGCAGTAAAGTAACATAAATATCATCAACTGTTGCTGCAAAATAGAAGTCAACATCTTCCTTCCTTGACTAATCAATTTTAAAATTAGAAAGAGCCGTTTTGAGCAGAAAACTGAGATTTGTTTATAAAAAACCTCTGAACAGGTAGCTAGAACAACCAGAAAAAAGTGTTAGCAGCTGACGAGGAAGCTTCTAACAGTGGCTGCATCCTCCAGTGCAGGACACGTCAACGCGAAGAAGAGGCGACGTCAAACCAAAACATCAACGCGCTGGTGGCCAAACTTCCTCAAATCTCCGTGCAACGGGCTGTCTACGGTTGGCCAGACTGGCAGTCGACGGCCTGTTGCGTGGCACGGTCAGAGTGCCGATCGGCTCCCGGGGCCGGACCTATTCTCAGCGTGCTATTTTTTCAATTACAGGGAGCGGTTGCGTGCTCCCCGAACTACTCTTACTCTCTGGCGACATTAAGACTAATCCAGGCCCCACTACAACTTACACATGTCACCATACACAAAGACATAGACACAATAGCACCATGAGACACATACAGAAGTATAATATTAACATATTACAGTACAACGTAGATGGCCTCACAAACAAAATCATGCAGCTTAGGGAATTCGTACACAAACAAAACATTCACATAGCACTTATACAAGAAACAAAACTAAAACGCACACACAAAACACCCACCATCCCTGACTTCACGGCGATCCGTCAAGATCGTACTGGGGGTAACGGGGGTGGACTCATCACTTACATACGTAAAAGCATTAGCTACACTGATGCTACCCAAAACATTACAAACACAATCCAAGCAGATAACACGATAGAAATACAGGCAGTTAACATTAAAACACGCGCAAAACACAACACCATACTAATCAACATTTACTTCCATTTACGTCAAACCAAAACATCAACGCGCTGGTGGCCAAACTTCCTCAAATCTCCGTGCAGCGGGCTGTCTACGGTTGGCCAGACTGGCAGTCGACGGCCTGTTGCGTGGCACGGTCAGAGTGCCGATCGGCTCCCGGGGCCGGACCTATTCTCAGCGTGCTATTTTTTCAATTACAGGGACAATTGCGTGCTCCCGAACTACTCTTACTCTCTGGCGACATTAAGACTAATCCAGGCCCCACTACAACTTACACATGTCACCATACACAAAGACATAGACACAATAGACCATGAGACACATACAGAAGTATAATATTAACATATTACAGTACAACGTAGATGGCCTCACAAACAAAATCATGCAGCTTAGGGAATTCGTACACAAACAAAACATTCACATAGCACTTATACAAGAAACAAAACTAAAACGCACACACAAAACACCCACCATCCCTGACTTCACGGCGATCCGTCAAGATCGTACTGGGGGTAACGGGGGTGGACTCATCACTTACATACGTAAAAGCATTAGCTACACTGATGCTACCCAAAACATTACAAACACAATCCAAGCAGATAACACGATAGAAATACAGGCAGTTAACATTAAAACACGCGCAAAACACAACACCACACTAATCAACATTTACATCCCACCAGATAGTTCACCTCAGGTGCCAGCCAATTACAATCCACAGTTACACAATCTGCCTCTCTCACTAATGTCATCTTAGGAGGAGACTTCAACGCCAAAGACACTAGTTGGTACCTGCACAACCAAAACAACACCAGAGGCGCCAACATAGCCACACAACTAAACAGCCTCTTCATTCTTAACAATACAGAAGAACATACACACATACCACATCAAGCAGGATACTCAAACTCCTCCCCAGACATAACGTTCTGTTCCCCCTCACTAGCAACACATACACAATGGAGAACAGAAAAACAACTGTCATCAGACCACCTGCCCATCATCATTACAACACATTCTACACTCTGCCCCAACAGCCTTAGGCACACTTACAGAAATTACAAGAAAGCTGATTGGGAACAGTTCAAAATACAGACTGAGGAACAATTCACCACATTAAACAGCACACCCATCATAAACATCGATACAACACTCAAGACATTTAATCAGATCATCAATAATGCAAACAAATACATACCCAAGGGCAACATTAGGAAATACAACCCAAATTACACTAGAGAAATAGCCCACCTCATAAGGCAACGTAACAACCTCAAATATAACACACAAACACCACACACAGAAGCCATAAAACAGCAGATACAACAGCTCAACACAGAAATAAACAACAAACTCAAAGAAAAACAAACAGAAACATTCAGGAATTCATAACAACACTAAACCACTCCACAGATACATCCAGGCTATACAAGACTATAAACAGCATTACCCACTCTAACAGCGGCATTCACACCTCACACGCGGCTATCTGTCGCAGCCAAAATAATATCCCAACATACACACAACAAGCTAACATTCTAGTTAATCACTACGCAAAGATAAGTCACTTAAACAGAGACAACAACCAGAAACATGCAGACAGACAAACAGCCAGACACAAGAAAACCTACAGACTCGACAACCATTACACCCTTCAATACAGACCAGACCACCAAGATCATCAAAAACATTAAGAATTCGAAGGCTACTGGACCAGACAACATATCTAACATACACCTTAAACACTTGGGCCCACAAGGAATTAGCTCTCACAAATATCAGCACATATTCATACCAACACTGTATTATTCCTGACATATGGAAACAAGGTAAAATTATTACACTACTCAAACCAAACAAAAATCCAACAGAACCAGCTTCCTATAGACCCATTACTTTACTATGCACACCTTCCAAAGTAACAGAAAGACTAATCTTACAAATCACCAACCCACACATCCACTATCGCCTACTCAACATGGATTCAGACCTCACCACTCAACCACGACATTACTCACTAACCTCACGCAGCACATCATGGATGGCATCAACTCCAGACGACCAGCTCAACGTACACTATTAGCAACAATAGACATTAGTAAAGCATTTGATGCTATCCCACGCTTCCCTCTCATAAACAAAATACTCAACACAAACATGCACAATAACACCAAAAGGTGGCTGAGCAACTATCTCTCAGGAAGATACTCACATGTCACATTTAATGGCAAGTCATCCAAAAACAAGCTTTTTCCGAACGGGGTCCCTCAAGGCTCTGTTCTCTCACCAACACTCTTCAACTTATACATGCATGACATTCCAACACCCATAGATAACAAGCTTACCTTATCATCATATGCAGATGATATCACTCTAACATCCACCCACAACAACATCGACACCGCTACAAATAACCTACAAACATACATAAACAGTATACAAGACTGGCTCACACACAATAGACTCAAAGTAGCGCCACAAAATCAACCATCACCTTGCTTACAAGCAACACAAAAGAACACCAGGTAATTCCACAGCTTACACTAAACAACATCAACATTCCACAACTCACAGAACCAAAATACTTGGTGTCACATACAACACATCATTATCTTTTGCAAACCACATTCAGGACATTAAAAAAAATGTACGTCAAGACTTAACACGCTTAGGGTACTAACAGGCACAAACTTTGGACACCAGCAGGAAACAACATCACTCATATACAAACAATATATTCGCTCAGTTATGGACTATGCTAGCCCATGCTGGGCACCCATTATCTCAAACACACACATAAACACCTTACAACAATACAAAACAACGCACTTCGTATCATTACAGGATGCACTCAAACAACACCAATAGAACACCTGCACACAGAAACAAAAATACTAAAAGTTAGGGAACATTTAGACATGAGGGGAACACAATTCATGGCAGCAGCGACAACTAACCCACAACACCCTTGCCACTACATGTACAATCATGCACCAACACCTCGCACCATTAAGGTAACACCAGAGAGACATTATAACCAAATACTCCATTCCATACCACGCCCCACAGACATCACACAGTACAGAAAACACATACACACACACCTAACCCACAAAGCACTGACACGACTCGGTCCGAATGCGGTCCTAGGTGCGAAGCCGCCACCCATTAACAGGTCAGAGATCAGCCTGAGCAGATCGGATCGAGTTAACTTAGCACGATTCCGATGTGGACATCACCCAACTTACGGACATATAAACACAGACTAGACAACTCCATAGACGACACCTGCCACCTGTGCCAAGACACACCACAAACAATTGAACACATTATGACGGACTGTACCGCTCTAGCACAACAACGAACACAACACAACATCACTAGTGCGCTGAACCTCTGGTCCACTCCGGAGAGGGCGATCGGTTACCTGCGTGCCGCCGGCTTGCTCGATCAGGGTGGGCTGATCGGCTAAACAACAACAACAACAACAACATTTACATCCCACCAGATAGTTCACCTCAGGTGCCAGCCAATTACAATCCACAGTTACACAATCTGGCCTCTCTCACTAATGTCATCTTAGGAGGAGACTTCAACGCTAAAGACACTAGTTGGTACCTGCACAACCAAACAACACCAGAGGCGCCAACATAGCCACACAACTAAACAGCCTCTTCATTCTTAACAATACAGAAGAACATACACACATACCACATCAAGCAGGATACTCAAACTCCTCCCCAGACATAACGTTCTGTTCCCCCTCACTAGCAACACATACACAATGGAGAACAGAAAAACAACTGTCATCAGACCACCTGCCCATCATCATTACAACACGTTCTACACTCTGCCCCAACAGCCTTAGGCACACTTACAGAAATTACAAGAAAGCTGATTGGGAACAGTTCAAAATACAGACTGAGGAACAATTCACCACATTAAACAGCACACCCATCATAAACATCAATACAACACTCAAGACATTTAATCAGATCATCAATAATGCAAACAAATACATACCCAAGGGCAACATTAGGAAATACAACCCAAATTACACTAGAGAAATAGCCCACCTCATAAGGCAACGTAACAACCTCAAATATAACACACAAACACCACACACAGAAGCCATAAAACAGCAGATACAACAGCTCAACACAGAAATAAACAACAAACTCAAAAAAAACAAACAGAAACATTAGGAATTCATAACAACACTAAACCACTCCACAGATACATCCAGGCTATACAAGACTATAAACAGCATTACCCACTCTAACAGCGGCATTCACACCTCACACGCGGCTATCTGTCGCAGCCAAAATAATATCCCAACATACACACAACAAGCTAACATTCTAGTTAATCACTACGCAAAGATAAGTCACTTAAACAGAGACAACAACCAGAAACACGCAGACAGACAAACAGCCAGACACAAGAAAACCTACAGACTCGACACGACCATTACACCCTTCAATACAGACCAGACCACCAAGATCATCAAAAACATTAAGAATTCGAAGGCTACTGGACCAGACAACATATCTAACATACACCTTAAACACTTGGGCCCACAGGAATACTAGCTCTCACAAATATCAGCACATATTCATACCAACACTGTATTATTCCTGACATATGGAAACAAGGTAAAATTATTACACTACTCAAACCAAACAAAAATCCAACAGAACCAGCTTCCTATAGACCCATTACTTTACTATGCACACCTTCCAAAGTAACAGAAAGACTAATCTTACAAATCACCAACCCACACATACCACTATCGCCTACTCAACATGGATTCAGACCTCACCACTCAACCACGACATTACTCACTAACCTCACGCAGCACATCATGGATGGCATCAACTCCAGACGACCAGCTCAACGTACACTATTAGCAACAATAGACATTAGTAAAGCATTTGATGCTATCCCACGCTTCCCTCTCATAAACAAAATACTCAACACAAACATGCACAATAACACCAAAAGGTGGCTGAGCAACTATCTTTCAGGAAGATACTCACATGTCACATTTAATGGCAAGTCATCCAAAAACAAGCTTTTTCCGAACGGGGTCCCTCAAGGCTCTGTTCTCACCAACACTTCAACTTATACATGCATGACATTCCAACACCCATAGATAACAAGCTTACCTTATCATCATATGCAGATGACATCACTCTAACATCCACCCACAACAACATCGACACCGCTACAAATAACCTACAAACATACATAAACAGTATACAAGACTGGCTCACACACAATAGACTCAAAGTAGCGCCACAAAATCAACCATCACCTTGCTTACAAGCAACACAAAAGAACACCAGTAATTCCACAGCTTACACTAAACAACATCAACATTCCACACACTCACAGGACCAAAATACTTGGGGTCACATACAACACATCATTATCTTTTGCAAACCACATTCAGGATATTAAAAACAAATGTACGTCAAGACTTAACACGCTTAGGGTACTAACAGGCAGTGGTGGGCGCGGTACCAAAATTTGGGGTGCGTTACGCGGTACTGCGGTACCTCAGCATGCCCAGTGCGTTACGCGGTACTTCGGTACTTTTTCAGGTCCCCCTGGTGCGTTCCGCGGTACTGCGGTACTGCGGTACTGCACACAAGAACAACACAAGTAATAGCACATATTTTCAGAAATTGCATATCGGCGATTTCGCAACTGAACTTTCTGCCATAATGGCTAAAAATCGATCCTTGTCACATAAATGTAACACACGTGCAACCGGCTCAAAAGCAAGCACTGCACTGAGGCGTTGTGATAGGATGGCAACGTAACATGTTCTGAACGAAAACTTAACGTGTCTAGAGTTAGGCTGATGCAACACACGCAGCATTCGTCTTACTGTACTCCTGTAATAAGGTTTACTTCAAAAAAAGTGTTAATTTTTTGAAAGTCGTGTTTGTCGGTACCGCGGAAAGTACCGCGGGAAATTTGAATGCGGTAGCGGTACTGCTGTACTTTCAGCGATCCTTTGCGGTACTGCGTTATGCGGTACCGGTTTGGTAGTGCGGTAGTACCGCAGTACCGCAGTACCGCAAAAAATACCGCAAGTGCCCAGCTTTGCTAACAGGCACAAACTTTGGACACCAGCAGGAAACAACATCACTCATATACAAACAATATATTCGCTCACTTATGGACTATGCTAGCCCGTGCTGGGCACCCATTATCTCAAACACACACATAAACACCTTACAGACAATACAAAACAACGCACTTCGTATCATTACAGGATGCACTCAAACAACACCAATAGAACACCTGCACACAGAAACAAAAATACTGAAAGTTAGGGAACATTTAGACATGAGGGGAACGCAATTCATGGCAGCAGCGACAACTAACCCACAACACCCTTGCCACTACATGTACAATCACGCACCGACACCTCGCACCATTAAGGTAACACCAGAGAGACATTATAACCAAATACTCCATTCCATACCACGCCCCACAGACATCACACAGTACAGAAAACACACACACACACCTAACCCACAAAGCACTGACACGACTCGGTCCGAATGCGGTCCTAGGTGTGAAGCCGCCACCCATTAACAGGTCAGAGATCAGCCTGAGCAGATCGGATCGAGTTAACTTAGTACGATTCCGATGTGGACATCACCCCAACTTACTAACATATAAACACAGACTAGACAACTCCATAGACGACACCTGCCACCTGTGCCAGGACAAACCACAAACAATTGAACACATTATGACAGACTGTACCGCTCTAGCACAACAACGAACACAACACAACATCACTAGTGCGCTGAACCTCTGGTCCACTCCGAAGAGGGCGATCGGTTACCTGCGTGCCGCCGGCTTGCTCGATCAGGGTGGGCTGATCGGCTAAACAACAACAACAACCATACGAAGTTTGGTCGAAATCGGTTCAGAAACGTAAAAGTTTTTTCTGCGGACAGACGGACAGACAGACAGACAGACAGACAGACACATTTTTCGTGAATTATAGCAGTAATTAAATAAAATAAAGTGTGCAGAAGTGAAATTTTTTTGCTACTTTCCGTTTAGGCTTAAATTTAATAATGCGAGAGAAAGATGTGTGCTTGAGAAACAGTCTTATCTTTTGCTTTAGACTTTAGAGACATAATGTAATGCATTTAATCATGTTTAAGGTGTTATCAAAAGCATTGTGTCATGCATGCTTTCCAGATGTGAGAATAGTTCCAGAATCCAGAAGATATGTAACTTAAACCTTTTTTTAAGATATATGTTAGTGTCTGCTTTTTAAATAAACACAACTTTTAAATTCTTTTAAATATAAATGAATTTTTCTCAAATTACAAAATGACGCAAATTTTGTATCGGTACTTTTAGGTTTATGCACGGAAAATGATGAAATTGCTGGTCTGCTTTAATTTCATATACAGATGAACATTGATTTTTGTATTCACACTTTCACTGTAAAGTTGTCTAGTAATATGCATCATGCATATATGATTTATTCAATAAAGATTCACTTAAACCAGAGTATGAAGACTGTAAACTATAATTGCAAAGTCTTGTGGGTAAGTACAGGGTGTCCGAGAATTATCTGTACAAGTCTTTGGCTGTTATTAAAAGTCAACCATGAAGTGTAGAAATTCCAGTGTTATCCCATTTTACAATCTCATTAGGTTTTTTCTGATACCAAGTTTTGACAAGTTTTTTAGAAATTCCAGTGTGTCCGAACATTATCTGTACAATTTCATCTTTTAATAAAATTTTTGATAACACACGTAAAATTCTTAAACAAGATTATTTAGAATCTGTATTTTCAAAAGTTTCTTTTATTAAAGTAACGTTGTTACAAACATTCGATATGCGCACCATTAGTGATTTGCAAAACATCCAATCGATACTCCAAATGTTGCCATGTACGCTGCAGCATATCCACATCAATTCGCTCAATAGCATCTGTGATTCTTGCTTTTAAATCATCAATGTCTGTCACCGCGTACATTTCTAAAAAACTTGTCAAACGTGATATCAGAAAAAACTTAATGAGATTCTCTGTAAAATGGGACAACACTGGAATTTCTACACTTCATGGTTGACTTTTAATAACAGCCAAAAATTGTACAGATAATTCTCGGACACCCGGTATATCGGATTGTGTTCTCCAATTTACTCTTACCTCTCATTGTACCAAGTACTCGCAGCAACATTGCTAATAATCTTCATAAAGAAGACACTTAAATTTTACAAAAATTTTAAGTACCTACTATGCTGACTTAGCCTGATTTAATCTAACCCACAATAACTTGTCGATTTTATGTCAAGTCGATCAGATGTTGTAAGCCCGGATTTTAACACTTTGATCCATGTTGTGTACATATTAACTTGAAAGACTCCCTCAATTGTTTCATATCAGAGGGACGTAGGCAGTGTGTTCTCACCAACTACATGTGTTCAGCTGGATTCATATCAGGCATTTAGTGTGCTCAGGACAAAACTTTAATATCCTGTCTTCTCTTCTGCTGAGTGGTCATGAGAGATACAAAAATACATTGATCATTAATCCTGGAAAATACATTGATCAAAGTTCAAGATATTTTGTTGACATAATGGAAGTAGGTGGTTCTTCACTTAGCGGAATTTAAACGTTCCTTTAAGAATACCAAGTCTGTTTTACTATCGTTCCAAATTTCTGCCCACGTCATAGCATCTATTGCTCTATATTTCACGATGGACTGAAGACACTGAAGGTGGAAGGTTTCAGATAGACTTCTCTATATCCACATGCTGAAATTTAGATTCATCGGAGAAATATCAAGAGAACTGCTTTGTCTTCATGTTTACAAAAGAAGAATATTTCATTATGTCGAACTGTCTAGATGAGAGGGTAGCCAAATTATTTTTCTTGGGCAATATATGTTAATGCAACTTTATTTATTTATATTCACATCTATATCTATCTGCTGATCCGTGTATATATACTGTATGTATCTGTATCTTCTTTCTCTTTCTCCCTCACACACACACACACACACACACACACACACACACACGCAAACAGATGGGACGAAATTAAATTATACTTTCATAAATCTGTAAACTACAATAACATTCATCTGTACTGTATATTGAATGCAACTGACTTCATTCAATGTTTATAAAAGTATAAAGCCGTGAAATACAGCCCATATAATTAAACGCAAGTAAAAATAATGAAATATTACTCACTGTTCATAAGTCTTCATGATCTAATATTAATTGTAATTACGAAACGTTCATGACGAAAACATGACTCAATTTTTTGATAAAAATGTTTGCCTTTTATTTTTACTTCAAATTATGAACGTAGTTTGACTGCGCAGTCAGTGAAAGTGTTGTTAATTGTAGAGCTTCATTTATCAAAAGAGCGAATACACTCGTCCCTCGCTTTTAACTATGTTTATCGTTGACCAAATAAATCCCCTAGCTGAAGTGCGAATGTACAGTATATAGTTAAATAAACACGTGTGTATATATATATATATATATATATATATATATATATATATATATATATATATATATATGTATGTGTGTGTGTGTGTGTGTGTGTGTGTGTGTGTGTATATATATATATATGTGTGTGTGTGTGTGTATATATATGTGTGTGTGTGTGTGTGTGTGTGTGTATATATATATAATATATATATATATATAATATACAGGGGCGTACCTAAAGTATTTGGCACCCGGGGCGGATCCTTCCTTTGGCACCCCCCATAAATAATTTTAAAATTTAAACACAGAAAATATATTATGTTTGCAAGTAGATTTTTAAACAGTACAGTACTGTCATAAGCAAATTGGAAATAAGAAAAATGCAGGACATTAAAAATTCAGTGAACAGGTAATACTGCATTTTATTTTATACAAAAAACACAGGAAATCCAGTCTCAACGCTCAGCTCAAAGGTAAATAGAGAGGATTCACAGTCTCTGCTTTTGAGCCTTAATTTCTGCAAATTGATCAATGACTTCATCAAAATTCGCCTTCCTTGCATATTCATGTTCAATTAAAGTAAAGCCAGATTTTTCAATCTTGTCTGACTCATGGTCGAGCGAAATAAATTTTTTATCAATTTCAGTTTGTTCAATTTGAAAAAACTTCTTTCACATGAAGCACACAGACAGTCAAAAAGAATCTCAAACACAGTGACAAGCTTGGCAAAGATTCACAAAAATCCCATTTCACAATAAACTCCAGAAACTGCAATGCTGTCCATTTCTTTGCCTCTTCAACGCTGATTTTGGCAGCTTCCAAATGCCTCCGATATGCTTTCTTGATATCAGCCACTATTTTCTCTTTGACCTAATTCCCCAAAAGGCAAATAAACTCATTCTGAATCTTTGGAGATAAATACGAAGCCACTTTCCTCCCAGATGGAATAGAATGCTTAATCCTTACAAAATGTTCTTTCAAAACTGGATCATAATTTGACGGCAACTCTACTAATTCCATGAAGTTTCCTTTGTTTGCTGATGACATGTCCTCTTTGTGACCACGAAAAGGAAGATTCTGGTGAGCCAGAAACAAGGTTACGTCCAAGAGGCTATGTAAAATATCCCTCCATTTCTTTCTCTCCTTGTCCATTGTTGCTTGATGAACTTGATCAATGGTTTTTTGAAGTTCAACCCTGCTCCCAAGGTCTTCCATTTCTCCAGGCATGAGAGATGCTGCTCAGAAGCCTCATGGTGAGACACCTTTGGGTTTAGCTCCACCATGCTTGAAACCCAGTGACAAAGCTAGATGTTCCAATTCCTTTGTCATCAAGAGCAAACAGTCTGCAGCAAAAACAAAACAAACTTTCTTTTGATGGAGAGTAAACCATCCATGTTCTCAAAACTTTCTCGCCATTTGGCAGAGCCTTATAGAACCATGCAGTGGTCAGCTGTCGACACTTTCCTTTGGATTTCTCTCCTTGTCTTTGAACTGCACTGAAAGGTCCATCCCTATTATGGAAGGGTTCACTTCCCCTCTTAATAAGATCAACTCTCAAGTCATTTGGAACCGGGACTGGCCAAGCAGCGACATCAGAATAAATTGAAAATCTATCCATCTCCTCTTCTTCATGAGAGTCTTCCTCCTGTTGGTGTGGACTTCTGCTGGCGTCTACTTCCTCTTCATCAGTTTCACTGCTTTTAGAAGATGAATTGCCATCCTCCAATCATTGCTCTCTCTCATTTGAATCCTCTTGTGAAGATGCTTCTTGTATTTGCCCTTCAGATTCACCAGGCTGAATATCTTCAGGACTTTCTCCTATTGCACTTGATGTTGAAGGCGTCACATACTTCAAAATTGATCCGGACATTGCCTGAGCCACCTCTTCTCTTGCCTTCTTCATTTTTCTTTGTTGGAATCCACTGGGTCGATTTCGCTTCATAGTGGATGTTTTCTGCAAAATTTTAAAATCAAAAGGTATAAAGCATGAACATACATAACAAGCATGAACTATTATGACTGAAATACATTAACTGAACAAATTGTCTGTGAGTATTATTATTATTTTTTTTTTGGGGGGGGGGGGTTAAGTGCAAACACGACTCCTAAAAAAGCAGAAAACTATGAGCATTACTCATAAATAACTAGACCACTGACAAAATGAAAATTAACAGTATATCCAGTAAATAAAGAAGCAAAAAATTTTATTACAACAGAAAAGCTTCAAACAAGTGGTTCTCAAACTTTTTCCAACCAGATACCCATTGAGTTATCAGATTATCAACCCAGACAAGCAGAGAC